>LR139160.1:0-13713 GCA_900659605.1 Tisbe holothuriae | reverse complement strand
GAGGGCAGCTAGTCACCCGAAATCGGGGGGAAAAAGGTTTTGACAATAATGGCAGCTCTGACGCAAAGAAACCTTTATCCGCCCGATTTCGGGTGACTAGCTGACGTCACACGGACATCTGCTATAAGAACCGCCATTCCATATATATCCCTTTTCTCAGGATAAAGGAGTCGTTGGCCTGATCAAAAAGATAAATATTGCTAGAAATATTTCCTCCATTAGTGCGTGTGTAGGAGTTATCTTATCATCATGATCTATTAATTTAATGAAGCTAGGTTAAAAATCCTAGATAAAACCAGTGCTAGATATATCATCCAAACGAAGGTGCTTCTTGGTGCCCATGACTTGACAGACACAAGGGATGCAACCATTGCGGATGTTGAAAAAATCATTAATCATGATAATTATGACAGCAGTACCATAGCAAATGACATTACTCTTGTCAGAATCCAGAGGCAAACAATAACGAACAAAGTCAGTCCGATTTGCATGCCGGCTCCTGGAGATACCTTTCTAGGGGAAGATGTAACTGTAGCTGGATGGGGCACACTAGGATTTGGAACATATAACTACGTAAACAAAACATTATATTTAAAAAATATTTTATTTACAAAAATATTTATACTGATGCAAACAGAGATGTACGGGTCATGTTTTACAGTTCGGGTCGGGTTCAGTTTCGAGTAGCAGATCTACGAAAAATTCGGGTCCGGGTGGGACAGTGGCAAAGGAAAAGTTACCAACTGACTGAGAGGGAAGTTGCCAGCTCAAAGGGATGTGACTGGCTGAAAGTGGCAACTTTCTCTTCATTCAACAGCATTAAATTAGCACAACAGGTTGCATGACCGAACCTGTAGTTAGAGGGCCTCGGTTTTTGGCCGGTATATATTTTCTTGGTTTTGAACACATTTCTAAGTGTTATACGGTTGTCCGAAGTCATTTGACTAATTCAAATGCATCCTGTGAATAGAAGTGAGAAAAAAAGCTTACGTTTGACTTTTTAGCTGTGAGAAACTGCATGAACTAAGGAGACACTCTCATGACATGCATCCGAAATCAAGTCTTGGGCCCGAACCTGAAGTTCCAAAAAAACTCACTGTTAGTTCGGGTCCGCACGTCTCCAGTAGCAAATGAGAGGAAAAAAGTGATGATAAGAAAGTAATAATTACATTATTTCTAGCCTGATAAACTGAATGACGTGGATGTGACTGTGATCAGTAATGGTGACTGCAGTAAAACATATCCCGGTGATATAACTGATGGGATGCTGTGTGCCGAGACATCTGGAAAGGATTCATGTCAAGGGGACTCAGGAGGTAAGGCCGCTCCCAGACTGGCCAGTTTTCCAAACACTGCTTGCATTTTTTACTTTTCTGCCATACTTTTTTTCATTTCTGCCATCCTTTTTTCTATTTCTGCCGGCAGTTTTTCTTTCCTCCCAGCCAGCCAGGCATGCTGAGTGGAGGCAGAAATGCGAAAAAAGCGTGCGTAAAAACGCCAGTCTGGGAGCGGCCTTTGGTCATTCTCAATTATCCTTATACCGGTGGTTGGTGCAATTATTGCAGAAGACGTCCCCCTTTTGCTAAAAACGGAATTTATTAAGATAGAGTAAAACTAAGGGTATTTTTGGATTTTTCAGCATATTTTATATTATGTAATCCAGCACCAATTTATTTGGACCTTATTTAGTAGCATAAAGCCATTCCAAAGTTGGACCAACCAACAAAATTAACATATTTCTAGAGCTAAATTGCCTGACCCTTGAATCCCTCCACGTGTGATGACGGTTCTGATGAAGCCAACTGCTTTGTCTGTCCCTGGTCCAAGGAGTTGATTTCAAATGATTAGGTAACTAATGCAAGTTTCAACAGAAAAATACTCGGACATTTAAATATCTAAGTCTAAGTTTGGGATGTTGTGGCTATGCAAGTACTCCTCTATACTCCTCTGTACTCCTCTCCTCTATATCCTCTATAGAGAAGTACTTGGGCTATGACATGTTCCGCTGCCAAAATCGCAGCCAAAACCAGAACGTGCCCGCATCCAAGGAGTGCGACGGATTGGTGGACTGCCTGGATGCCAGTGATGAGTATGGTCAGTGGGTACAAACCGAGGACTGAAACAACGCAAGTGGGGTTAATTCCACCGTTTCCACAACCAAATCCGATCTCTACTGCTACGTGGGACAGAGAAGCACAATCCTACTTTGTTCTCGGCCCAGGGCTCACGCCGAGGGCTAGAACAAGTACGGAGGGTGCAAACCACAGTCAAAAACAAGATCCCAAACAGGAAAGCTTCAAATCCGATTTCTACAACTAACGTTCGCAAGAACATTTTCCCGATTATTCTGCTGACGTCATTCAGCCCGAGATCCTCGCCAAGAGGACAAAATTGCAAATAAGGGAAAGATAACTTGTTCTTGGTCTAGGGCCAACGCCGCGGACTAGGACTAGAGTGAGTGCTTGATCTTGGACCCAGGCACTGACTGCGGATCAGATCAAGCCACAAAGGCAAGGACACTGGCATCCCTGATTCCAGACACAGACGTCTGTATAACCAACAAGGTTTGGGCAACAGTAAAAAGAATCAACAAGCTCAACACTCCACAGGCAACATTTAGGACCAGACCAAGTGCAAGGCCAGAGCCTCTGCCAGGAGCAAGAAGAAACTTAAGGACAAAAACAATGAGGCCGTCCATGACCAGATCAAGGAAGTCAAGGATTCCATTGACCAGAAGCTGCAGTTGCTCATACCTCAGCTGGATAATATGGCTAAACTTCAGGCCAACCAGACTGCTCATAACCAGCAGCTCCAGCAGCAGCTGGCTGGCATGGCTGCACAACAGCAGCCTGTACAGCAAGGACCCCCTCAAGCTCAGCAGCAGCCAGGAGGTGCTCAGCAGCAGCCAGGACATGCTCAGCAGCTGCCCCAGACAGTGTTTGCTGCAGCACCTGCCCATGACAAGATTCCCCATGTTTTACACCAAAGCCATCAAGGGCATTGAACCTGACTGCACGATTCAGGAATGGTGTGACTGGCACCTTGTGGGCCATTGCTGCCAAGCAGCAGAGCCTGGAGAAGCTGCCCAGGAGCCAGCAGGTCTACAGGCTCATCCAAGTGCTGGGACTGCACATCCAGAAGATCATTGTGAAGCATCTCAAAATTAACATAGAGGATCCTAACATGACATGTGGTGACTTGCATGATTGATTCCAAGCCCACTTACAATCAAAGAGGAAGGTGGCACTGGACAGGGTGGCATTCAGGGAGAGAAAGCAGCATCAAGGCAAGATGATCAAGGAGCTCCAAGTGGCCCTGGAAGAACTGGCAAATGATGCCAAGATCTGCAACCACTGCAGAGAAACCCAGATCACGACCAGAGTCATTGTTGAAGTCCAAAACCAGTTACTATTTTACCTTTGGGACTTTTTAAGGTAATTGCTAAATGCAATAGTTTCTGGACTATGATAGCCAATGGGCCTAGATCTAATTTATTCCAACAAACACGGTTGCAACTACAACACCCATTAGAGTATCAACACCAGTTACTATTTTACCTTCGAACTTTCCTGCACACATCAATATGGGGAAGCGGAATTAACTAGTTAGAGCAGTCCTTGGAATAAACTACTTGGGGAGTTTGGAATAAACTAGCCAGGAAATACTTGCCCCCAGAATAAACTAGCCAGGAATAAACTAGCCAGGAAGTATGTGCCACAGGAATAAACTAGTTAGGGAATGCATTCAGACTTTAAGTATTGTAATAAGCATGTAAAGTTATATGTATATATGGTCTGCACAAAAGATGGCACGTTAAAATAAATTAAATAGTATTTCTTAAATGTTCTTGACCTGGGATTGATCCGCAAGCTTTTCTGGGAATCAATAAAAATACTTTACCATTATGCCACGGAGCAGTTCATTGTATTAAATGAAAAAAAAATTCTGGCTAGTTTATTCCGTGCACATACCAGTGCAGACTAGTTTATTTCGTGCACCTACCAGTGCAGACTAGTTTGTTCCGCGCACCTACATGTGCAGACTAGTTTATTCCGGGCAAGTGCACTGGCTAGTTTATTCTGGCTAGTTTGCTGCACTACTAACTAGTTTATTCCACGCACCTACTTGCGCTGACTAGTTTATTCCGGCGCATGCACTGGCTAGTTTTTTTCCAGCTAGTTTATTCCATCAACTCATCAATATGACGGTTAAGCCCGTCAAGGCACTCACCCGCAAGGACCTCATCAAAGAGTTCTCAAATGTCTTTGACAAAGACTTCCCACTTCAAACTATGAATGGAGCCCCAATACACATCATGGTCAAGGATGACGTTGTCCCCAACAAGGTCAATAGGGCAAGATAACAGTTTGGGAGAATCAGAGGACACACTAAAGCCTCTAGCTCATTATGTTGGAGTAACAGAATCCGAATTGAATGTCTTTAGTCAGAAATAGAACAAGGACAACCCAGACAAAGAAGAAGAAGATGAAGAATTATTTATATATTGTGTATACCATCACTTTAAGGATCACAATGCCTGTAAGAACAAACACAAGGCTGATCCAGCTGACAACATTAAAGAGGAACCCATGGCGGGGGAAAATGGCCAGCTTTAGATGATTTAGATCATTGCTAGAAGTGAAATAAAAACTAAAAAGTTTAATATATATTAAGCAGTACTGTCATTCCTCTGTGCATTGATTCATATCATATTGCCCCATAGTCACATGCATTGTTCATGCATTGTTCATGGAGTTAAGCCAACACAAAATCCGATATTTTGCCACTCTTGAGGAACATAGTGCAAATGTACATATTTACAACATTATGTACATAATGATTTGATAGATTTCTATTACTGTCATTGTCATAACATGTTTCTCAGAATATCATCATTAAGATTTTCTTTTTATTAATTAATCCCTGGAATATGATCACTAAGATTGGCATTGTGAATAAATGCATCTCTATAATATGATCCCTTATATTGACATTGTGAATACGAGTAAATACATCTCCCTTCACAGTGAATGTGCCCCTTCATTGGGTTTTCTAATGTGCGGCTTTATTTTGGCTTTGCAGTGGATGACAAAGGATCTCGTTATGGTCTCTATGATACCTGGGAAGTCTATGACATTGAGCTCAATACATGGACAGATTGCACTCACAGATATCCGGTGAAAACATTAACTCATTATGCTTTTAACATTAATGGAGAGTTGAGATTTATTGTTGGGGTACATAATGAAAGGAGAGTTTTTTTTAAGTAAATAACTCTTGCACAGCAAACATGGAAATATATATACGTGTAGAACAACATTTTTAGGTATATACTCAATGCATACTAAAATATCCACACAAATGTGAAAAGTGTCATGTACAGGACAATGTACATACATAGACATGTTTGTGTATGTATGCACAATATGGGTGTGTTGATAAAACCGTTTGTACAAGATACAACCGTAGTAAGAGGGAAATTTATTGACCGAATAGAAATAGGATGGATCATTTATTTCCTTTGAAGCTAGTTACTGTAGATATAATTGTTTAATGCAATCTATGATGAAGGAGCTATTACCATGCCTGTATACCAGTAGTGAGTAATTAATGTATACCCCCTAAGAACGCCATTAATGAATACATGAGGGTGATAAACATCTAAGAGAATTCCTCTAGATCTTTAAAAGCGGGGTCAGTTTTTGACTTTCAGGCCATACTAGTAGTATAAAAGCCCTATGTAGCGGCAAAATGGGCATTTTTATTTGATAATTATCGAATAATTCGATATATTTGTCAAAAATATTTGATAATTTATCGAATAACTAAATTCCGATGTCGCGCATCCTTAATTTCGGGCATCTTAGTCTACACCCAGCTCCCCCATTTGGTTACTTCTGCTCTCCAGCGGTGTGGTCGGCCCGTTGGGAGACACCTGAATTATTTATATAGGAAAAGGAAGACCTTTGTATAAGAAATATGCAGGTACTCTATGCCGGACCAGGCAACAATAGGGTATGGTTTACCATACTCCTACTTGCCACTTTTCATTGCAAAAATCTACAGTATATCACCATATTTAATACTATGGTAGTTACAGCTAATTAGGGCAATTATAGTTATTATAACAATAGCGGCTGAAACTAAGTGCAGCCATGTTAATATTGTGTTTTCTCAACCAACATAGAAACTATATGTATAGCAAAAATTGACATTCATAAAAGTCCTAATTTAGGTCATTAGTAAGTAATTAAGGGGGTAATTAGGTCAATTAGATTGGTTTTTTGTGTTCTAACACATCAATAATTATATTTTTTGTCATTTTTTATCCATATTAACCACTCTTGCAATGATTAAGTGTCATATTTACAGCCTCTCTAATTAGGGGGTAATTAATGGTAATTAGGCCCATAATGTCACAAATAATTTTATTTTGAGTTTAAAGAATTCCAATATTATGGTCTTATGATATATTAGCCCACTGTATGGGCCATTCCTAATGAGTAAAATGGCATTTGTTTTATACCCTTAACTAGGGTAATTGTGAGGGTAATTAAATCAATTAGGTCACATTTCTGAGTTCTGAAAGTGTCAAAAATAATTTTTTCGTATAATTTTACCCCTTATAGGGTATTTTACTTGTACTAAATAAATACTGTTGCAGAGTGCTGCTATGAATGATGTCTACATGGTATATAATAAACCAGCCACTGTGATGGTGCTGAAATATTTAGATTTTTTTAACTGAGACCAAAGAGTGCCATTAAAAAATTGCACTCGGTAATCGATTCGAGAAGTCTTCTTAATCCCTAGTATTATTTGGAAAAAAGGGGAAGACTTTGTTATATTAGAGTGCTTTTCCGAAGCAATTATACACAACATAATGATTGCATTTCAAGGGGACAGTCCTGGTAGCCGTGCTGGCAAGTCTCCCGTTCCTGCGACCCAGAAGGTCTCAGGTTTGCATCCCCCGTGGCATGATGATGGAAATTTCATATCCAGTATGGTGTTACTGGTAATGAACTGAGACTAGGGTGGGCAAATGAAGCCGCCTATTAAAGATCGGTTTTGAGCGTCCGTTACCGGTAACAACCAATTTTTACCAATTTCTGAGCACGAGTAAAATCTGACTTAAACAACCAAAAATAATTGAATATAAAGCAATAAAGGCCAATAATTCAGTCATATATGAACATATTTTACTTTGTTTAAGTAATATCAATAATAAAATATATAATAAATTAACATTTTAAGTAAATATAAATGAAGCAATGTCATGATTTACAAATGGCAATACATTGCTTCAAATGCTGGTAACTACCTAATTATTTGCTTAAAAAAGGGATGTTAAAGAGTACCTAAACAAATATAAACGTTAAATGGCTAATATTAAATCTTAATAAATCCATATAACTTATGTAAATAACCTCTAACAAGACAAAAATTAGCGTGGATTTGCTAGTAAACAAGATAACGATAGGCAGCATAATTAATAGAATATAATTGCTATATGTATATAGGTTAACATACTTATATTGTAGTCAAAATAATTGTGCTGTTTTGGAACAGTGATTCCCTTAATTTTATGTTGCAACAATTCATTTAAGTATAGTGCCCTGCCATCCTCCAAAGGCTAATTGGCAGAGAATATTAAATGGACATTATAACCAATTTGGCCAACTATACTGTAGTATACAGTGTATATAATGTAAATTACATTTATTTACTTTTCTTTAAGACCTCATCATAATATAATAACTAAATTGTATTAAATTACATTGCAATATATACTTCCTATTATACTTTCATATTAAGGCCATGATGTTATGATGTTATTTCTTTCAATTTGTTTCATATAGTTATTAAGTTTTAAGATGTAAATGTTAATTAATGTTTATATACTTAATTAAAAATATTCAGGAACTTAAATAAGTTTTTTTATATCAAAACTTAGTTGCATTGCACTATACTACTAATTTATGTTGTTGTTAAATACTTCAGCTGGTGCAACCTTTTCATAAGTTAATAAAAATAGATAAGGGGCAAATGTATTTCGTGGTCCCTTGAGCCAAATTGGATGAAAATGAATTGGGTTCATAATTTTAATGTTGTTACTTATAGTTTATTGCCTTGCCTCTTAAATGAGCCTATTTTGAGCTTTTTATCTCAATTTTAACATCTATAGCTACTTAGCCAAAGTTTCCTGTTTACTCATTTTAGTGCTAATTTGCCTGACCCAACCAAAACTGGCAGTATCAACAGTAATGTAGCTTATTCTTGATTACCCCAACCCTGCGGGTGCCCTAGCCCTGCGGGGCATCATATCTAGTCATATTGTCATTCCCTAGCCCTGCGGGGCACCTGAAAGGACCATAATATCCTTATTATAAGCCCTAAGTGACCTAGCCCTGCGGGGGCCCTATTTTTGCCATTTCTATGTATTTTGCTTCTTCTATGTATATTCACAGTGGTTTTCTGCTACCTTCAATGAAGAATATAGGCAAATATTAATATTATCCAGTAGGTAGAGGGCATATTTATAGGTAGGTGAAATAAGAATTGGCAATCTCTTTCTCTAAATCTTTTTTGACTCTAGGGACCACGATCTACATTCAAGCCATAGATAATAACACAGTTTTAATAGTAAAGTATAGCTTAAGTAATAAGTCAAATAGTTTTAACTCTATATTTTACTCATACTTATAAAAATATCAAGTTTATTACTAGATCATTGTTTATTGAGATCCAATGCGAAAATCGATTTTTACCGGTTAATTTCGGTTTGGGAGAAATCGGTAAAAAACGAAAAAAAAAACGATTTCATAAAAACCGATTTCCCACCCTAACTGAGACTGAGGTAGTTATAAAAGATGGGATCCCTGTAACACAACACATTTCAAAGAAAAAAGGTTTCCTCGCTCGCTCTGGAGAAAAAGTAACGATAATTGACAATCTCTTCGACAAATTATGCCTTTGACAACCGAAAAAAATATTATTGTCTCTTGTCAAAGGGATTTTCTGCTATTAGTTGATGCCGAATAGAGACGCAATAAAACTGGGGAATCAATTATCTTCATTTGGATTGAACCATACGACGTCGTGAGGAGGTTGTCACGGTCAAGCAGCCTACAACTAAAGGTGGACCCAGGAAGATGTTGTCTAAATTTTCCGCGACTATATGGAGAAAAGAAAGTTGCCACTTTAGCCAATCAAAAGGCTGCTTTGAACAGCCAATGAGAGAAAAGCTGTGCATTCTTCCTGTCTGATGAAGCTCAGTGCTGAGTTTTCAGCCCTCAGTTTGTGTCTGCAATTGCCATACATGAGTCAAGTGGTGAGAAACGAATTTAAGAAGAAAGAAGACGACAGGGGGGGCCTTTCATGTATGTCTGGTGGACGAAAGTTCTTGCTTCTGATTGGTGGGACCATCTGCTTGCTCATTGGCTAAAGTGGCAACTTCTTTTTCTCCATGCAACAGCGGAAAATTCACCACAACAGGTTTCGTGAGCTAACCTTTAGTTATAGGACGCTTGGTCACGGTCAATTAGCAACCCTTACAATAATTACACTTGGCTAGCCAACATTGTAACTCTTGAGAAGAACCAACGAACACTATTAACCATATTTAAATCACGTGTACTCATTAAATAAAAGTACGTAATAGTTAAGGAAATCTTTTGGATGGAAATAAAATTAAATGCATTTGTCACCTTTTCCGTCTTATCATTTGGACATCCGCAATATGATGACTAACATATGACAAACAAATAGAAAGAGTGGAATTATGAAAATGGGTAATCCCGCTCTTTTAAAATACTCGCCAATGAACATCGTCTGCCTTTTATCTTATCGGGCCGGATGTACAACCTTACATTCAGACCCTCGTACCTCAGGAATGATGATGGAAAAGGGTGAATTTGGCGGACTGGCAAATGAATAAACAAAAATTTGGTTAGTGGGCAAAATATCCAATTAAGGTTCATTAAATTTTTAAAACTGATGAAGACACCATGTTAGTTTATTTCCTCAACACCCGTACTAATATTAAATGGTTTCTACGGTACATAATTATGTTAACCTTGCGTCTGCTTACGTCAATTAACTGGTCATGACGTGTATGCAAGTATCACTGCAACGTATGGATAAAATTATTTAGAAATTTTTAACTATATTCCATCGTAAATTGAATATATATTCCATCATGATGCGATATGCGGATGCTTACAACAGCCTCAAAATATGACATGTAAATTCCTTTAATATTCTCAATGACCTCCCTTCCAGTTCTCTCTTCCAAGCTTTTCTAATCCTATCTCAATACAAAAATTCCGCTGTAAAATGTTTTAAATTAAACCTTGGCTAAAATTAAATACAGTAACTGTTTGCATATCGAGGGTTACATTATACAAGACCGTATTTCAACAATAACTTAAGTCGCTTAGTAGTACACAAGCATACATTGTACACAGGGTATATTATTGGCTTATCTGTATAACGGGTTCGTCTTTCCTCCTCTAACCCCCCACATAATTTTCTACACCGAGCGCATTGTATACATTGGCTGCTGCTTTGAGCAGACAACATTTTTACCAAAAGGAGAAGAATTTAACGATAATTAATCTTTCAAAGGCATAAATTAGGCTTAGTTCTTTTTATTGGGTCCGTTAACAAATATATTTCCCTGTTTAGTACATAAAACATACATTACGTACATTTAACACATATTACGTATGTTAAGTATATCTAAAAATGTCCAAAATAAGGAATTCTCATTGTCAACAGATCAGCAACACTCAGTTATATGATTTACTTTTTGTATAATGTTACGTTAGAGTTTAGAGCAGAACTGGCATAATAATTCAATCAACCACTGACACACTTATTAATATAAATTCCTTCACGACATCCATGTTTTAATCAATATTGACATCAATTTTCACAAATGCCTACTGTATAAGTTACTCAAAATTCAGATCTTATCGGGCAAGTTCTTCATTGTGGGTCTGCTTGTTCATTGTTGGGCAGATGAGAGTGTTCCGTGGACCTCAAACTGACGTCTCCATTATGGTTCCCCACTTGATATGCAGTATGGTCACCTCCTTCGCGGTATTGATGGTAAAGGTATGCGTTGCTTCAATGGGGGAGAAGTTGCCGTTGCATGAGGGTTCAAATTGCTGTTGCAAGTCAGCTCTTTGTCGCAATTGTACCTCCATTTCTGACGGACTTTGTAAGTGTGACAGTTGTTGAGGAAGCTGATGCACTTCTTCGGCATGGATCTCAACCCTGTGAGCATCAATGGCACCACCATCATTGATCGGAGCAGCAGCATTAGTATTATTAACCATGTTGGTAATAGTCAGCTGCTGCCCTCCACTCGCGCTACATCTACGCCACGGGAGTCTGCGGTACAGACTCTGGTACTCACGGCTGAAGTTCTCATTGAAGTAGCCATAGAATACTGGATTGAAGCAGGCGTTGGAGGAACCAATGAGCTTTAGAAGGGCGTAGATGGTTTCTTCATGCCCACCAATAGAGTTTTGGTTAATGTAGCCCATCTCAATCAAGATCTGAAAATAGAGATGTTGGATTCGGACTCGGTCTGCATGCAATATATTAGAATATTGTCACTATATTCAACTTTGGAATTTGCTGTTTAGACTGTATGAATATGTACATTTCCTTAACACTTAGTTATAAAAAAATGAAGACTCCAATTTGAGAAATAACTGATAAAATGACCTCACTGAACTTGTTTGAACATAATACGTCTTGTCAATTACACATACATGTTTAAAATTACCATGAAAATATAAATAGGAAGCCAACCAATTACGAATGTACATGTGATGGCGCACAAGATGGCATTGGCTCTCTGCCGACGAGTGGCAGCTGCACAGCTGTGTTGAGAGGGTAGTCGCTGCATTCGAAGGTGGGCTACAACATTAATGTAGTGGTGCAGCTGGAAGTTGTAATTAGAAACATGTTTTCAAATATTCCAATACATTGGCTATGCTTCCCTTTTTTATATTTTCAACTCATTGTAATAGCACACCCCAAGGGCAAGTCCAAGAGGAGCTGCTGCTGCTGGGATTGCCAGTTACCGGAGAACAATTGAATAATTAGTGTTGTCAATTTATGAAGTATTGAGTATTTTTTTAAATAAACCGATAGTTGGATTTTCGATAGTCTGTCTGGTTTCAAGTTTTTGCCTTATGTAGTAAACATGTCGGCTATATATATATACATCTTAAGGCAATTTGTTTTGATGACTTTTAACATAAATCGTAAAAATAATCTTATCTGGGACTCCTTGCTTTCTAAATTTGCTTAATGTGCCTAATATCCACTATTTTACACATACGATTGACGTAAGCCTTTTCACAGTTTTGCAAAGGGAGTATCACACACAGTGTTCCACAGTGACTCTCTGAATTTCACAGAAAATTTAGTACTCACCACTATTGCAGTTGGAATGATAAACTGCACCAATATTGTCATGCATTTGTAGCCCTTCCTGAATGCCGAGGACGGCCAGTCCAGTGTGCAGATCATGAAGTCCAATACGGGGCCCGATGGGAGCTGAAGAAGCTTCACATTAGCGACGAGCGCCGGCGGAAGGCAGCAGAGGAAGGAAATCATGCCGATCGCAAGACATATCTTGAAGACATACGATTTGGTGTAAGGAGGTCTGAAAGAGAATAAAATTGAAGTGAAATTAGAGTGAAGGCCGCTTCTTAAATGTGCAAATGTGACTGTTCCTTTACGCCAAGGTACTCCTTTAGCCAGAATACACTTCTATCTCATGAGAAAAGTAATATCTTTGTTTTTTCCACCTTTACCGCTAGCTAGATAACGCTGTAGGTCGTGAGATTTTAGAAATGAAAGCCATTTAATTGATATTTTGCCCTGCAGCGCCATCTACCGGTTATGGTGGCGCAAAACAAAGAGAATACGTTTCCCATTGGTCGAAAAACAGCTTAAAGTAGCTCCGTGATTACACACCCAGGCGCACTCATTTGAGCTTTTGAAGATTCGGACTCTGGTGTACTTTACTTATCAGAATACATTGATTTCAAGCCGCAGTAATGTTATTGTACCTGTCCACGTGCACAACACTTCTGTATCGTTCCTGTGCTATGGCTACAATTGACAGTGATGACATGAACAGGGGATATGCCTGGAAGAAAATAGATTTAATGTATAATTAAGTGCTGGAGTAAGTTAGAAAATAAAAAAGGTAGAACAAAGATCATTTTGTAACGGATGCTTGAGATAGATAGGGCTGTTATTTAGTAACATAACACTTTAGTCCTAAAACGCGATGATGAGAGAAGCATAAAGCAATTATAGAGATCCGTTGGTGTGATGTGCTAGCACAGTCCAAGAGTTGCACAGACTGCAATTTTCACCGGATTTGCATTGAACTGGAATTGCACAGAATGAACTTTCCTCTGGAATTGCACAGAACCAGAATTGCAGAACTCAGTGCCTAAAAATATTAGCCCATATAAATGCTAATTTGCCAAACCCAACCTAACCTAACATATTCTCTTGCCCTAGCCCTGCAGGAGCCCTAGCCCTGTGGGACTCCTAAGCTACTCCCAAGGGGTACCCTAGCCCTGCGGGGCCCCCTAAGTACGTCTGTGCAATTCCTATTATGTACACTTCTGGATGTAAGCCAAGTCTGTACAATTCCTATTCTGTGCAATTCCAGCA
>LR139145.1:4875-28853 GCA_900659605.1 Tisbe holothuriae | reverse complement strand
CCGGGAGAGCGACGAAAGTCATTCTTCCCAACAGCTAGCCTGAGCTCCACTCAGCAGCTGCGAGAGCCAACTGAACAAGTACTATAGAGTAGTGGTAGTAGCGGGGAACGGTCCCCTCGTTGGGCAGAAGCCCTGAAGCGTGACAGTTAGAAGTCACAATTGGCCGTTGGCGACCCAACTTCATCCGTCAACCGCAGGTTGACGAAGATCTCCTGGCCGACGAAGACGTCGGACACGACGACGAGCTTCTCCCCGAAGCCCGTCTAGTCTAGCTTGAACCCAGTAGAGCTAGTCTACTCCATACATAACAACCTCCAACAATACCTGCAAACAAAGGCGTAGGTACACAAATGTAAACATGGAAAGAACTATGATAAAAAAAAACATATTTTTAAAAGTAAACCCAACAATAAAGTAATCTACATTAAAATTGTAATAATAATAATCATAAAATGATTTGCAAATATGAAATCTATATTTTACATATAACATTCATTAAAGATTTCAAAGTTTTTTATGACGGTACTGTCGGAGTTATTCTCTATGTACTGTCGGAGATATTCTTGTAGCTCACAAGGTGTTGGAGATGTTTCTATTCTTGAGCTGGAGTTATTCCTACCCAGCTGTGAGTTAATCCTGGATTCCATTTGTTAATGTTTTGTTACTGTTCAATGTGGAGCAAAGTGTCTGTACTTTTTTTTCACCAAAGTCAAGCAGCATCCAGCCCGGTTAGTACTTGGATGGGTGACCAAGCAGGAAAAAAGATTTTTTATACTATTATTATTATATATTAATCTATATAAATCAAATTTTTACGTAGATACAGAGACTTTTAAGTATAATATAGGTCAAATAACGTTAATAACATTTTAAACCAATTTAATATATATAAATCTTATGTCCGGGACCGGGACTTGAACCGCGTTCCAGCGGTGGAGGGGAAAAAGGACAGAGTAAAACAGAGGCAACTTATCCACTGAGCCACGGCTATTTTTCTTAAATTCCATCTTTTAGGACTGTCATATTTTCTCATTCTACAAAGTATCCCACTAAAGAAGTTTGGGATGACATCTTTTAGGAATTTAGACATGAACAGTGCCCATGAACGTCATTTTCGACACGTTATAAGTTGCACACGTGGTTCAACCATGGGTTCAACCACGTGGCCAACTTGCGCACGTGGTTTGGAGTACGTGGCCAACTACTTCTCCTCCACTCAAAGGAGCCATGTCCGCGGGCCGCGTCCGCGTTGCTACACACGTACTCAGACCACGTGGTCGAGTTGGCCACGTGGTTGAACCACGTGGCCAACGTTGCACACGTGGTTGAACCACGTGGTCAACGTTGCACACGTGGTCTAAAGTACGTGGCCAACTATAAAGGCTCATATATAACTAACTAAACTTCTTCTGTGTCTTTTTTTCGCATGTGTAGATGTCTAACCCTTTAAGCAAACTGATTAGCTGTGGACACGTCCACCTTCATGTATTAAAATCATGTGCTATGAGTTGGCCACGTCCAATTTTTTGGGAGAAGCTCCAGTTCTCATAGTTACTAGAACCGCTGCATACTGGCACTTTGCCATATTAATGTAGACCCCCCTGGACAACTTTTAAGGTGTGGACACGTCCAAAAATCGGAAAAGTGTTGCGCACGTGAAAAAACACGAGCCTGTGTTGAATGATATTTAATGTTGAAATTTACTCTGCCACAGAATAGATGTTTAATCATTACAAGTTAGATACTTAATTTGACGTTTATTATCCACAATCATAAATGTTCACATGATATACTTTATATTTATAACAAGACTCAACATCACAATATCGACCAGCGACGTTTTTTGTAACAACTGTTTTGGTCAAATATTAACCTCACAAGAAAGAATTAATGTTTATGGGTCCCTGATGTTCTTCTGCGTCCTCTCCACGCCCAGCTCGACATCCTCCGGTCGGATCCAGAGAACTCGATCCAGAACGTAGATGACAGAGTTCTCAAACTCGTGCACGTGCTTCACGGGCATATCGTTCACGGTCATGGTGCCTGAAAAGCGTTTATATTATATTGAGATTAATAAATATTAGGAGTCAATATAGTGCAACTTTAATCCGGATTTTACTAAATGGTTTGCAATACCTTTCTAATATTTCCTACAGTAGTACAAAAGAAAATACAACCGCACTGGTGTTATCATACAATCCAGTAATGGTTTGCCGCAAAAGACAATATTGGAATGAGTGGCAAAACGTGTTCCATTATTGTCTCTCTCTCTTTTAAATATAATTTCATTACCCCAGAATGACCAATGTTCTAACCAAGGATGCCTTCAGCACATATATTCTTGGTCTAACTCTCACCATCTTCCGTCTTTCCGAATTTGATTGTCCTCCCTCCGACCGTCTTGACGCCCTCCTCGGGCGGGTTGCTCGGATCGACCCTCCCGCTGGCGAGCTGACACATGAGCACCAGTCTGGACAGCCAGGGGTCGCCGAGGAAGGGGTCGGCAACGTCCTGAGGCATCAGACGGTAGAACTCAACATCGGATACGGTGAACACACTCATCTGAGTCTCTGGAAGAAAAAAGTCGCAAAAGATTGTTTACACTCGACAATTTCAATCATATCATATGCATTGCGTAAGGAATATGAGAAGCAGTCAAACTATTACCCGGATGTATACACTTCTGGCACATGTCGCAACAAATATCCTCTTTAGAATGGACATGGTTAACCTTATTAACAGTTTCCACGGGTTGCATAAATGTCACTCTAATATTTCATACTGTACCTTCTTCCATCACTTTCGTCCCGCCCGCCTTCTCCAGCGCCTCCCATATCCTGAAGAACTCGCCAGTCTTCCTGCCACTCACGGGGTCCTTGAACGACGTCTTCATGGCCTCGGCGGCCTCCGGGTCCATCACGGGCACGTTCAGCACCGAGATCTTGGCGGCCTCCATGGCGGATAATACTGTCGATACGAGGATGATTGCTGAAATCATTGTATAGATTACGTTCGGCTGCTGCTGCTGTTTGGATGATGACGCATCTGAGCAGGGACAGGGGCTTTTATGTGTACTGTATGTTTGGAGAAGGAAGTTAGTGCGTTTCTCGGGCCTGCGTTTGTGCGGTTCAGGTGAGGGGAAATTTGAGATTAGATGAAGAGAATGTGTTGTTGGGGTTGATGCTTCCTGGAAAATGTGCGTTTCTGCTTCGGAAACGGTGGATTTTATGGGGGTTCCGTGGAACTTAAGAAACCCATTATTTATATTTTATCTTTAAAAGCAAACAATGAATATTTTGTTGACATATTATAACACGCTGAAATGTCAACCAACTTTTCAGCCTTCTGGAGATACGTTTTGAAATATAGCAATAAAAGTCATATCACTCATATGATTTCATGCTGAATATCCCTTTTCTCAGATTTCATGTCATGCATCAAGGACGCTTAGCAACAAAAGTACAACATGTTAGCTAGCTAGCTGAATCCCTTACCAGATCTCTGAAGACGTCAAAATTCGAACCAGATCTTGAACGCTTC
The DNA here is from genome assembly GCA_900659605.1 of Tisbe holothuriae. Classification (NCBI taxonomy): domain Eukaryota; kingdom Metazoa; phylum Arthropoda; class Copepoda; order Harpacticoida; family Tisbidae; genus Tisbe; species Tisbe holothuriae. The sequence goes on along the minus strand of LR139145.1, from coordinate 25,313 downwards.
AGCAAAAACAAGATCAACAACTAAATGTACAAGGAAAGTCAGTTGGAGTCAGCTGATGCAAAAAACATCTACCGGTTGTTGATCAGTACGTCATGAACTTGACTAGTGGAGCAATATTTCGACGTCTTGCTAATACCGGTACATTGACGATATGTAAACGTTAGTTACACTTGTTAAATTTAGACCAATTTAGGATGCCTGCAAATGTCCACCCAGTCCATTCACAAACTACCACTCCCAAATGGCCGCCAACTCCAATCCATCGACCTCATCCACAACCCTCCACCGGATGACATCAAAGGCACCGGCGGCGTCCTCTTCATCCCCGGCTTCCTCAGCAGCGGCACCCGCAGCCGCAAGGTCGACTTCCTCCGCCAGCACTGCCACCGCCACAACATGCACATGTTCGCCTACGACCCCGAGGGCTTGGCCACGTCCGCCGTGCCCGACTTTAGCCATATCAGGTTCGAGCACTGGTTGGAGGACGCGGCGCTGGCATTGACGCAGGCGAGAGCGCTCGCCGGCAGGGTTATCGTTGTGGGCAGCTCCATGGGGGGCACGATAGCGCTGCGTTTGGCGAGCGCGCGCGCGGAGGATGTGTGGCGGTTGCTGTTGGTGTGCCCGTCAATGAGGATGAGAGGGGCGGCAGCGGCGTGGAATAGGGAGCTTAAGAAACGCACGCCGGAGGAGAGGGCAAGAGTGGAGCGAGGTACGGACATAGGAACCGCAAGATACTTTAGCCTTAATTTTGGATTTTTCTTTCTTCAGGAGAGCCCATGGAGGTCGAGACCAACTTCATCGGCCGCCAGCTCTTCAGCCAATCTCTCGTGGACAGTCTCTCCAACGCCTCCGTCGACCCCGACTCCAATGAACTCGACATCAGATGCCCGGTGACCATCCTGCACGGGCTCCAGGACGAGGTCGTGGCTCCGGAAGGCTCTCGGAGGCTACAGGAAGCCTCGGAGGAGGGGTTGGGGATTCTCAGGAATGCTCCGGAGGTGGATCTGGTGATGAGGAGGGGGGCGGATCATAGGTTTAGTGAGGACGCGGATTTAGAGTTGATGGGCGCTATGTTGAATCTGTTAAATAAGGACAATGCGTCGTAGTGTGTTTTAAAATAATATAAAATATATAAAATATTTCCTTGCAACTGCACTTTTTTACTTGCTTGTGGAATTATCACCACATACTGGTGATGCTGATGCTTGTGTTCGAAACTGTCCATCTTTATGACAATGAATGATCCATGTATATAAACTGTTCTCTTAGATCCATGATATTAACTTAAAGGCTCTCTGCTAGCTACGTACATAATTAACATAAAGTCTTTCCTCGGGAACTTAGATAAATGAAGCTCGGGAAAGTGAACTGTTCTCATCTTATATTTTTCGCATTTAGCAATTTTAGCTGTTAATAATGTCCAATATGAAGGTCGATTATTGTAACATTTTTATTCATGAGCTATGAGTGCTTTCATAATTATATAAAGAAAATCAGTTACGCCAAAGACCATATAGATAATAGAAGTTTTATATGGTCTTTGCCTCTTTGGTTACGTACAAGCAGCCTGTAAACTTATTTACGTATTGAATTTGCCGCCTCTCAAAAAATGAACAAGAGGGAGGCCAGTTCTAATTACAATTAATGTGATCACCGTTGAATATTTATGAGCCTCTTTAACTAATATGCTAACATTAACCTTTTACGTTTCCAATGATTTATAAATGGTCGATACCTGTTTATATGTTTGAGTATTACTAGCTAAGTGACTTCGTCTTATTTTCCTTGTCGATATAACAATTATTAGATATAAGTCAACCCTATTTTTCTGCATTGTTTTGATTGTCTCGCTTGTGACAACAAAAATACCAAAGCCGATACCGATTTCCAAAGCATTTTCAAGAACCCGAGCTTCATCACCAGCTTGTGCCCTCACCATGTCCGTCCCGTCCGGGTTCAGCGTGTCCGGCGAGGACGCCGACCAGATGGTGATCCGGCCTCTGGGCGCCGGCCAGGAAGTGGGGCGCAGCTGCCACCTGCTAGAGTTCAAGGACAAGAGAATCCTGCTCGACTGTGGAATTCACGCAGGTAAGGAAATCAAATACCACAGTGCAGGAGAGAGTAGAGACCACTGTGTAGGAAAGAGCAGTCTTTCAAATGTTCTAGCACTGAATCCAGTTCTAATCTTCTGTGCGTCCTTAGGTCTGAGCGGCATGGACGCCCTCCCGTTCCTCGACATGATCGAGGCCGACCGCGTCGACCTTCTGCTCATCTCCCACTTCCACCTGGACCACGCGGGCGCGCTGCCCTGGTTCCTGCAGAAGACCACCTTCAGGGGAAAGTGCTTCATGACGCACGCGAGCAAGAGCATCGTGCGGTGGCTGCTCGCCGATTTCATCAAGGTGTCCAACATCGCCACCGACCAGATGCTGTACACGGAGCACGACCTCGAGGTGTCCATGGACAAGATCGACACGTGCAACTTCCACGAGGAGAAGGAGGTCAACGGGATCAAGTTCTGGGCCTATAACGCGGGACACGTGCTGGGAGCGGCGATGTTTATGATTGAAATTGCAGGTGAGAAAACACTCTCAAAACGTCCCCATACTCATCAACGTTGGCACTTGAATTTGCTTGTGATAAAACGTTCTCCTTAACATCTTGAAGTGCTCATTCGTTCTCTTTCTAGGCGTCCGCGTCTTGTACACCGGCGACTTCTCCCGCGAGGAGGATCGCCATCTGATGGCCGCTGAGCTGCCGACCCTCCGGCCGGACGTGCTCATCGTCGAAGCCACCTACGGAACGCACATCCACGAGCCGAGGGAAGAGCGTGAAGGCAGATTCACAGGAACGATTCACAACATCGTGGCTAGGGGCGGCCGCTGCCTCATCCCGGTCTTCGCCCTGGGTCGGGCTCAGGAGCTGCTCCTTATCCTGGACGAGTACTGGGCGGCGCACCCGGAGCTGCAGGAGATCCCCATCTACTACGCGTCCTCGCTGGCCAAGAAGTGCATGGCCGTCTACCAGACGTTTGTCCACGCGATGAACGAGCGCATCCGTCGGCAGATTGCAGTCAACAACCCGTTCGTGTTCAAGCACATCAGCAACCTCAAGGGCATTGATCACTTTGACGACATCGGGCCTTGCGTCGTGCTCGCATCGCCCGGCATGATGCAGTCCGGCCTCAGCCGAGAGCTGTTTGAAACGTGGTGCACGGACCCGAAGAACGGATGCATCGTGGCTGGCTATTGCGTTGAAGGCACGCTGGCCAAGCAGATCCTGTCTGAGCCGGAAGAGATCACGGCGATGAACGGCCAGAAGCTGCCGCTCAAGTGCGAGGTGAGCTATATTTCGTTCTCGGCGCACACGGACTACAAGCAGACGAGCGGGTTCATTCGCGCGCTCAAGCCGCCGCATGTCGTGCTCGTACACGGCGAGGCAAACGAGATGAGCAGACTCAAATCCGCGCTCACCAGAGAGTATGAAAACGACACAGAAACCAATATCAACTTCTACAACCCTCGCAACACCGTCGCCGTCGAGCTGTTCTTCCGCGGTGAGAAGATGGCCAAAGTGGTTGGCTCTCTGGCCATGGACCCGCCGGAGGAGGGCAAGCAAGTGTCCGGAATCCTGGTCAAACGGAACTTCAACTATCACTTGCTCGCTCCCAACGATTTACAAAAGTACACGGACATGACAATGTCCACGGTCACTCAGCGGCAGTCCGTCTACTACTCTGGCACGCTGCCTTTGCTACAATACCTCATCTCGCAACTGGCCGGCGAGGTGGAGACGGTGGAGTCCTCGGAGGAGAAGACCGTCATCCGCGCATTCGGCGCTATCGACGTCATCCACGAGCGCCGCAACGTGACCCTGGAGTGGGTCGCCAGCCCTGTCAACGACATGTACGCGGACACCGTCCTAGTCTGCGTCTTACAGGCGGAGAGCATCGAGAAGCCCGGCCACGTCCCCTCCAACGCCACCCCTGATCAGATGCACTTCAAGGAATGCCTCATTGAGCTCCTGCAGGAGATGTTTGGCGAGGACTCTGTTCCGAATGCGTTCGCTGGGGAGACGCTCGAGGTTGTGGTGGACGAGAAGAGGGCTAGAATCGATCTGGCGTCCCTGAATGTGGAGTGCGAGCAGGATGAGCAGTTTCAACAGATTGTGGATACTGCTGTGAAGAAGTTGAGAACGTCAATTATGCCGATGACGCTTCCAAAAGCCATTGAGACGGAAATTTAATATGTGAACGCATTTGTATTATCATCAATATATATTTCAATTCATTGAGTGTATTACAATATATGTACTCGTATTGCTAACTTTAGTTCTGACGCTCCACTGCTGGGTAAATAGTCTAGTGGTAGCATTTAATAATTTCAACATGGACTAATCTCTTCTTCCTCTTGGTCGACTTCTAGTTTTGGAGTTAGCATTGACAGGTGTGGCGGGAACCCTTTGCTGTTGTTGAAGCTTGCCGCCATGGCAATGAGTTCTTCTGGTGTCGGGCTCTGTCCATTGGCCGTTTTGAGGATGGCAAGCTCTGGTTTGTACTGTAGAGAGTTTGGGTTGACATGGGAGAGAATGTGCTTCTTAAGATGGTCAGATCTGGAAAAAGAGCGAGTTACCTCACGATCGCTAAGTATGCCTTTGTTTCAGGTATTGAAGTAACGAGTTACAAGTAACGGCATTACTGTAACTAGTTACATTTTTGAGTAACGTGGAGTAATGAGTTACAATTTTTGAAAAAGTAACTGTAACGGGAACTGTAACGATCAGAATTCAAATCAGTTACAAGTTAAATTTCATAGACTTCCCCCCAGCTCTTCCATGGAGCCTGGAGGGCTGATCTTCTCTTGCTAAGTTACAGTAACCTCAGCTGTAGAACCTACCATGTACTCTCATATTTGGCCACTATAACTAATAAGTAAAAAGTAACGGATTTTGTAACTGTAACTGTAACTAGTTACTTTTTCTTGAGATGTAACGAAAAAGTAACTAGTTACATATTTTCGGAAAGTAACTGTAACTGTAACAGTTACATTTTAAAAAGTAACGTGTCAATACCTGCTTTGTTTACATTATAAATTCATTCATTACCTCGAGAATTTCTTATCACAGTATGGACACGGATGATTCTTCTCCCCAGTATGGATCCGAAAATGTCGATGCAGCTCATCCGACCGCGTGAACCTCTTTCCACACCCAGGCCAAGTGCACAGATACGGCTGCTCACCCACGTGACCGCGCAAGTGCGCGCGCAGATGCGACGTCTTCTTGTACCGCTTGCCGCACTCGGGGTAGTGGCACTGGTGCAAGCTGGGCTGACCAGTGGCTGTGAGGCCGGCATGGCTCAGCCTGGCCGGGTCTGTGCATATGATGCATCGGCACCGGTTGACGGGACCGCGACCCTCGACAGGGCTGCCAGTTCCGTCGCCGGAGCTACTGTTGTACGCGAGCATTTCTCTCGTCTTCTGATCGAGGGCCTCTCTAGAACTCGTGTCTAAAACGGGCTCGGAATGTGGCATTGAAAAATTGATAGGTCCCGATATTGGCGGAGGGAGTTTTCTCTTCTTCTTTTGCTTGTGCAGCTTCGGAGCCAGGTGCAATCTCGGGGAGGGCATCTTCGTCTCTTCCTCAGGCTCATCATACTGCATGATGTCGATTTCCGGTTCGAAAACTCTCTGCTCCTCCGGCATGATGTCTTCCGTCGCACCTAGCGCCCGAAGCAGCTCTCCAATCACATGCTGCTCTTCCGACAACGTCGCCAGCTCTCCATTGTAGACGAGCTCCAGCAGCGAGGTCACCTCTCTGGAGCTGAAATCTGGCAGGCATAAGTGCACTTCCCCTTGCAAGGGGTGCAACTGGCTGATGGGAAGTTTCAGGTAGTGTGGGGAGACTGCCGCCAGCACTGCACAGTGGGTACGCAGTGTGACGCCATCCCCGCACAAGATGACGCAGTCTGCAAACGTTGCCCTGCTCAGGTAGGTGACCAGGTCTTCCAGAAGGAAGTCTGGTCCAGTCTGTCCGTCCATGATTAGCACTGAACATTGACTACTACTTGATTCATTTCTCCTCTCCTTGCTTGCGCATATTGAGAACGACGAACACCGCCCTCCCTTCTCTGACGTGACCGTCTCTATCAGCTTTTGACTTTAATTTCTGCCTCCCACCCACTTCTGACGACCGACGGCGTTAGCGAGCAGAGACTCACGCCCGCAGAGCAGAAACGCCCTTTTTCATCCGAGAGGAGGAGGAAGAAGAAAATGATATTGTATGAACGTAACACGTAACGATATAAAAAGGACATTTATAAGTGTGATAATGGCATATTAAAATAAAAAGATGTTAACGTTCAATGTTTGATTAGTGAGGCGGCTAAAACAATATACACGATCAGGCATAAAACTAAGTATAAAACAACTTTGTTTCGCTTCGAATACATTACGGACAAATGATACGAAGCTTCTTCTTCTTCTTCTTCTTCTGCTGCTTCTACGGTGAAACGCCCACATTTAAATAAAGCCTGCTGCTCCTATTTCTCCTCCTCCTCCATCTACGCCTTCTCCTCCGCGGCCAGTCGTCGAGTGGTCTTAGGGTGGAGCCCGAAAACGCAGGAGGGAACAAACGTCTTTTACACATTTTGGCAGGCAACGCCCTTGGTTGGCTTTTGTTTTGGGGGCGGGTTCGAATACAAGTTTTGCTCTGGTCACGATGTAGAGCGAGTAAAAGGGGGAAATTGAAGATAAAGGAATGATTTGGTTAATATTGCAGAGTAGAATTAATTTTTGTTAGTCTTATTGACTTACTTCGCAGGCTACTTATGTCTTAAATGAGATATGGTTGTTGTTAAACTTAGGAAATAATTGTTTATCATTTTGTATGCCAATTTTGTCTGTTAAGATTGCAGATATATCTCTGAAATGTTGTTTTACTCACGATGACAGAGGAATTCATCGAGTCTCTGGCAGGTAGTGTCAAGAAAAATATTTTTGGATTGAACAAAGATCTATAACAATACTCGTGATGGAATATAGAGGAAGCTTGGTCCTCTTTTTGACATTAGAACCAAGGAAGAGGAGGTTTGTCACTTTGACATTCTGAATTATCCTTCGAGAAAGGGATGTCCAACGTAGTGGGTCAAGCATTTTGTAGTAGTAAAACTCATTGAGTGGTCTTAATTGATGGACAAAGAAAGTCAGCCGGAGCAAGAAAAATTGCTACAGAGAAGGTGTCGACGAGCTTTTTTTCATTGTTTTTTTTTTTTATATGACGGGGCAAGTGCCGTTTGTGGTCCACTGGGTCAAAATCGGCAGAAATTTAAGGTTTCCCCCCATAAATACAAATAGTTCATACCTCTTCATTAAGCCTTTATCCCAGCATTGCGGGAGCAAATAAAAAATGTCATGTTACGGACCACGATGAATAAAAACTTATAGAATTTGAGCGCACGTTGGTTTTTTTATTGTTGAAATTTGAAAGTTCTATATTTTGGCCCAAATGTTTCAAATAGCATTTTCATAACATTTAACATTTTTACACTTTAATGATCACATTTCTAGTTTTTAGGAGTGGAAGATTGCGTCAAAGAGGTCAAAATTTTCGTTAAAATTACCAATTCTTCTAGACACAAATCGAGCATATTGAGTAGCTAAAGTTCATTGTAAACATATATAATTTTAAACGGATCACAGATTCCGGACTAATTTTCTTCTCTTCATGGCAACTTGAATCTTAAATACTCCTCAGATCATTTCTTTCTCACAACCTTATCTAAAATATGCAGCTCAGTCGTCATTGTTGGTCCGGAGGCTTTCAATCACCCTGGCAAGGTTCTCGGCGATAGCCCTCGACTTGACAGACACCTTCTTGCCTGAGTCACTGCTGCCAAACACCCCAAACAGCCGCCGCCGCTCTTCCCTCGGCTTGATGTAGATGCACCACATTCCAGCGATGCCATCGTCGCGACCCGTTGGGGGCGGGCCGGTGATGGCGCCGTACTCGTACTCCCACTCCACGGCCCAGCTGCCCATCATCTGGCTGTACGAAAGCTCCATGACGCGTCGGTTGGTCACCATGAACACCTTTTTCCCGTCGGCGCCGTTGCCGCCCTCCTCCAGCGCCTCGTGCGTGACGTACATGTCGCCCCGGTCGGCGTATCTTCCCTTGTCCAAGTCCTTGAGGATCTTGTTGCCGGTGGCTTCCTTGAGATTGTAGACGCGCACGACGCCGTCCGGTTGCAGGAATCGCGCCGGCCGCACGCGACGGACTTCTTCCGTCACTTCAGTCGCGCGCTTCACCGTGTCAAACGTGCCGGCGGTGAAGTCCACGATGCCACCGGCGGGCCGAGCCACAAGGCCGACGACGCCCTTGCCCATGCCCTTGAAGAAGCCGCCCACGCCTTCCTGCTTGGCGCCAACGACCGGCTTCGTCACCACGCCCGTGACGCCGTCCACGATGCCCATAGCGAGGCCCTTGCCACACCGAGCGAATCCTTCAACCGCGGATTGCTTTCCGCGCTTCTTGATCGCCTCGCGACGCTTCCGCTGGAAGTTCTCGTCGAATGTGAGGCTCGCAATGCCCTTTCCCAGCGCGCCGGTGATCTTGGAGACGGTGCCCGCGGCGCCGCCGACCACACCGGAGAAGACACTGCGCACGCCGATAACGAGTCCCTCACCAAACTCACTAGGCCCCTCAACGGCGCCCTGGAACGGCTCGTAGAAGAGGTCCTCCACGCTGCGCGTCACGCCGACCACCAATCCAAGCGGGTTGCCCAGCACGTCCAAGCCAAAGATGAACACGTACGCCTGCTTGATCGCTTGGCTCGTGTAATGGCGGATCATCTCATTGAAGAGATCCTCGGTCGAGTAGAACTGGTGGCGCCGCTCAAAGTAGGCCAGTCTGAAGATGATGTCGTCAGTGTCCGTGATGGTCACGCCGAGGCTCTGCAGGAATAGGCCGAAGAAGTTGGACCTCCGGGTGGTGCTGTTGGAGCTCTTGTAGGACGTCAAGGAGAAGCTGACGTGGACCTTGAGCGGGCTCAGGTGCAGATTATCAAAGAAGTCCTTCCGTCCCTTGGTCACCTGCAGTTTGGCAATGTCGCCCAGAGCCTTCCTCGCCAGGTTCAGGTCTTCCGTGAGGAATGTGTTGATGTCTTCATCGAGGATCTCTTCCTCCTCAAACAGGTCGTTGTAGGCGTTCAGCAGACCCTGGTCAATCTTGATGTGCAGCTCCTGGACCAGCGCGTGAATGTACTTGTACTGGTTGAGCGAGCTGTGCTCAGGCGACATATACTGGAGCACGGAGACCTCAATGAACGGCTTCGGGATGCTCTCCGCGATCACGCTTTTGGGCGGTGGCACCGGGGCCATGATGACTGGGAACAGGCACGCCCGAAGCTGGTTGTCAATCTGGATGCGGTGGATCTTAGCGTGAATCTGCCGCTGGTGGGCAGAGTTCCGAACTTGAAGCCACAGAGCGCGCTGGAATTGCCTGCGGATCTGGCCTTCGTATGGCCTGAACATTCTCTGTTCTGCGTAGTTGACAAACATCTCGTGTTTGGCCCCATTTGCGACAACCCGCTCTTCATTAGTCGTACGCTCGAATCCACGCTCATGCAAATACGACTGGAAATCCGCCTCCAGAGCCTGACATTGTGCCCGGTTCAGCGACTTGTACCGTTTCTTTCCCTTGCGTCTAATCTCCCAGACAATGTCGCTGCACGAGATGGAGGTGTAGATGATCTCCCGGCCGCAGTAGGGCTCGTTGTTGACGACGGAGATGCCGACCCCTTCCAGGGAGAGATCGACCTCAAGCTCGATGCGCTCGTTCTGTCCCGTGGAGTGCGCCAGTTGGTAGCAAAGCTGTCGGTCCTCGGTGTAAAGCAGCACACGCTGCATCCCGTCGAGGAAAGAAACCCACGCGACCTCACTTCCCGGGTCCAACTCGACCACGCCAAGCCCATCAGCCACCAGTTCATTGGTGAAGGAAGCGCGGAATCCGTGCACAGACCAGGTAAGCGCACGCTCGCCATCAGGGTCCTGCCACGTGTACAGAGTCTTCTGGTTCGGCGTGAGCAGTTGCATCTCATCGCGTCCCTTCTCGGCAAACTCGATCGTCTGGCTGGACGTGCAATTGATGAGCAGAACTGGAGCCAGACCCGGCTGGTAGGCAGACAGGGTGACCAGCGTCTCAGAGTTGGACGTCCTGCAGTCAACATTGATTGCTCCGAAACGGTTGCCCAGCATGAGCAAGGACGAGTGCGCCGTGGCGAGTGAGAAGGCAGGTGTCGTCTGCGGCAGCCCTGTGACGCACGCGACAATCTTGAGGGAGGGGAACTGCGGCCAGAATGGGATGCACGTTCCGGGCGGGACTTCGGTCCACGGAACTTGGTCGCCTCCGTCCATCTCTCGGACGGAGACCGAGAAGTCCGCCGTGTTGGAGAGCAGGTAGAACGGCGTGAACGTGATGATCTTGGTCAAGGATGACTTGCTCATGTTGATCTTGACCCCAACTGCCAGCGGCCGCTTGCCTTCAGCGGTCTTGCACACGACCTTGCCCGCGTCCTCGATGGTGTCGAGCGTGAACGGCTCCGACCACGAACTGTTCTCCATTCGGATGCACGTCTTTCGCGTTCCCAGGAAGCTCTTGGTCGAGTACGAGAACATGACGGGCGCATCTTCCATTTCGACCGGGTGCGAGATGAGATTACGCGGGTCTTGGCCTTTGTACGTGAGATTCCGACCGGTCTTGTTGATCATCCAGAAGGGTGCAAAGATCGACAGCACTTGCGTGCCGTGGCTTTCTGTCGCGTTGATTCCCAGGTCGAGTTTGAGATGAGAGTCGTTGTTGGCGGAGAATCGCCACAGGCTGAGTTCACTCATGCTCTCCTGAAGGGTCTGGGTGCATTCCCAGTCTGTGTTCCGGAATTCAAAGATCTTGAAGTGAATCCTGGTATGACCAAATCGCACATTCTGCAGATGAGCACTCTTTCCTTGGTCAATGCTGTGACTAAAAGTGCGCTCCTCGAGCTGCTCTTCTCCACTGTCGACGCTGGTTTCAAAGTCCCTTCCGTAGTACAGCACAACCGGCAGGCAGTTCTTAAGCACAAACAACGGGCGGATGTCGATGACGTAACTAGCAGCCGACAGCGAGCCGGACCTCTGCATGAAGATCTCCTCCTTGATGCCGACCACGTTCAGGAAAACGGAGCCCTCGTTCAAAGTGTTTGAGCACTGGATTCGCTGACTGTGCTTGCCATTGTCGACCAGCTCCTGCCAAGGGAAGCCTTCCAGTCCCATCTGGTTTCCCACGCCCTCCCCGACCTTGAAGTAGAACTGATGTGGCACCTGGTACACGTAGCGGATCGGAACGTAGAAACTCTCGTCCGGTTTGAGACTTGCGTGGAGGTCGTAGCCTTGACTGGGGTCGTCCTTAATTGTGTACACGTCGATCACTCTGTCAAAGTGGTTCTTCACCTGTATGATGGACCTCAGCTTGATGTACTTGGACCCGTTGGATACGGATACTTCAGACACGAATCCTTGCGTGTTGCCATACTCGTCGCCACGGTACTGGAACTGGAAGAAGCGCTTGTCAGCCTTGCTTACGGGCAGCTCAAAGATGCCCTTCTCGCCCTGCACTCGCAGCCGGAGGAGTGCTTCCGCCTGCTCCTTTTGCTCCTGCAACGGGCTCACGTACTCGGAAGCGTGCTGGTCAGTCCGATCCTTGTTCAGGAGCAGATTCACAGATTCGTCATGCTTCACATCCATGTGCGTGAGCTCTCCCGGCTTATGCTTCTTGGTGTAGAACTTGAACCCCTTGCAGTCCATGAGCAGCGTGATGTTCTTCCCGGTGTAGTTCTGAATGATGAACGGAGTGGCCGGCTCGGACTTCTTGGAGTCAGTTCGAACATCTGAGAACGACTGGACCATGGTATTGACAACAGAGATGAAAGACTTGGTGATCGTGGCTTCGAGAATGTCCTTGGAATGTAGCGCCACCGTCATGAGCGGAGGAAGAAACTCTGGGCAGAACATGCCGTCTACATCGTCAAAGCTTGGCGACGCGTAAGCGGATCCAAAGTCGTTGACAGAGTTGGACTGCACGGCCATTTCCATCGCCCACCGCTTCTTGATGTCGGTCCCGTCTTCAGTATTATTCTTACAAATAGGCTCAATGACGGGCTCCCACAGAGCGAGTCTCGAGTTGAAGGATGCGAGTTCGAGCTCGATACAGCCGGTCGCACTCAGCCTGTTGCTGCTCCAGTTCTTCACTTCGCATTCAAACCTGCTCTCGAGCAGCAGCAGGGGGATCGTGTTGTTGCCCACGCCAGACTCGATCTTCACGACCAGGTTGTTGACCTTGACCTTGGCATACTCATCCACGGTGATGCTGTGCTGAGACATGGTCGACCCGAAGCTGCTCTGAGCGATCGTGACGAGCGCGTCGATGCTCTCATCGGGGCGCAGGAACCAGTGGTCGTCTTCGGAGACGTCCTGGGCGCTCCACAGCTCCAAGTGGTTCAATTCGGAGGAGTCCTCCGAGCGGTCGTTGCTGTCCGCGGTGGCCATGGACGCGATGAATGCCTCAACGCTGCTTCTGATAATGTTGATGCTGTGCGGGCTGACGTTGAGACAGAGGTCGGACATGTTGCAGTTGATGGTGGTGCCGCGGTCGGGCGAGCGGCTCACGTTGGCGGAGACGGTGCAGGGTTGAAGGATCTGGGCGAGCGTGGATTCACGAACATCGGGGTTGAATCTAAAAGGAAAGTTCAAATTGGTTTATAATTGATAAAAAAAAGTCACATCGCTTGGGGTGATCAAATGATCACAACATTAACATTAGGAAATTCATTTGCTAGCCTCATTTTATAAATTATATTATTAGTCTCTATATTCACCTATGTGTTTACACAAAAACGAGACTTACCTGCACGTGTGACACTTAATATCCTGCAGCGAAGCCATGAGATTCATCTCCTCCCCCTTTGCAAAGTACTTCAACTGCAGCTGCGTGTTCAACATGAGCGCGTCCGAATTGACATCGCCAATGTTCTCCACCAGGAAGATGTCGGGCTGTTCAATCTTGACGCAGACAGTCATGTCGCCAGCATCGTCGGCGTCCTCCACGTCATTCATCGAGATCTCGAGCCCTTCCTTGTCGTCGGCGCCGCGGGGCTTGGACGCAGATCTGGCGCTTGCTCCCGCCCGCTCCTTATTCGAGTCCAGCACGAAGAAGTTTGCGATTTCAAGCAGATAGGGCACGCTACCGACAAGGACGAAGCTGTTGATGGTCACGTCGACGTTCTGATTGCCCTTGAGGTCCTTCTTGTAGTCGACGTGGATCATGTCCGGCTTCTTCTTCTCTTCGCCTTCGATCATATCCTGCTTCTTCTTCTCTTCGCCTGGGACCGCCTTGGCCTCCATGAGACGAACAATGCGAGTGGGCGGGTCTACGGAGTCGAAGGATTCCGACGAGGTGGGCGTGTGGTTGCGGCTGTCTTCCAGGACGCAGTCTTCTAGCGAGGCGATGGCCTTAATGACTGAGCTGACGAGCACCGTGCCCGCCACTTTGAGCACTTTGACTCTGAAGTTGGCGAGGGCGCGATTCGGGTCCCTGGACTCATTGAGGGTGGACAAGGGGGTGTCGCCGTTGAAGAGGGAAGCCTCGAATCCGCGGAAGAGGAAGTTGAATTCAACCTGAAAATGTGATTTTTTGGTAGTGAAATGTCTACTATCAAACACCGATATCAAATAATGTGACCAATATATACTTCTTACCAAATGTGCTGAAGGATCCCTCTCCCCACTGGCCATGGCCGCTCTAAACGACTTGGCGCTCCTCTCCGACGAAAGACTGCTCCTGCTATTGGTTCGTGAGTATCTCTTTCGGACTGGAAGGACCAGTGACGACTTGTCCCTTCCCGCTGTGGACTGATTCCGACTCAGCCGACCACCCTTCCGCCGCTCATCTTGCAGCGTCTCAAACGCGCCCTTCTCAGTGAAGTTGTTCTGCAGCATCGCCAGTGCGACGTCGTAGTCCTCCTTGCTCATCTCAAGAGTAATCTCGTGCAGCGTGCCCGCGACCTGGATCTCTGCCGGATCCTCACGCGAGCGAGCGCCACTCATGTTACGCTTTATGTCGAGCTCAAACGTGATTGGTCGGATGATGAGACAGTCCGCCAGGATGTTGTTGTTGACCACGTCTTCATCGATCTTGGCTCTGCTCAGCTTCAGGTCCTTCATCTCAAAATGCATCACGTCAAAGAAGAACTTGTCCCTCACTGCTGCGGACACATTCTCCCCAGCGGGGGCGAACTTGTTTGACAGACGAAGCGTACCCAAGTCTGCAATGAGCGTGCTCGTGCTCATGCTGTGCACGGGGATGATGATGATCGGCGCGTCCATGTGGATGTTCAGCCGGGCTCTGGTGGCGTTGCTGTACGCGTCCAGCATGGTCTTTGCCGCGCCCTCAAAGGCGACATTTGCCTGTTCTGCGAGCATTTCCTTGGCGCCAGAGAAGGGCTCGAGGAATTTGAGGAAGTCGTTGACAAACTTCATGAGGAAGACCACCTTGACTCGGCCCATGCTGGCCTCAACTTCGACGTCAACCAGGTCGAGGCTTGCTCGCTTCTCTTCAGGGGTGTGGTCGTGCAGGACCACGCGAGCGTCGAAGACCTGAAATGAGTAAAGCTCCGTTAACTTTCGAATATTACACTTACTAACGCAGTAACGCATTCCTCCTTCGTCGAAAATATTTTTTAGTTGTACTCGTCTATTTAGTTTAATAATAACTTTTCAATTTTAATATAACTCACCTTGTCATCCAGACTTTCCGCAATCTTCTGATACAGCGTCTTCGGCTCCTTCCTCTTAATATTGCTCGCATCATGAACCTGGAAGTCAATCAGCTTTGCCGTGATCACCTTCTCGGACTTGGTCTGCACATACTCGGCGCGCAGGTCTCGCACTTGTAACCGGGCAAAGTAGATCTGTGACGTCATGAAGTCGAACCGAACACTCTCCAGGGTTGCCACAATCTTCAGCTCCACAGTCTCGCCCTGGATGCTCATGGACTTGCTTTTGGCCCGCGAGGTCAAGCGAGACAAGTGGGCGGTCGTCCGGAAGGACAAACCTCGGCTGAGTTTTTTACTTGCATTTTGCCTGGATAGCGACGGACCAGTTGGAAGCAAAATCGGCAACCCTTCCTCCACCTCAGCCGGGGCCTGTCGCTCCATGACGAGCTCGTCTTCGTCATCACTATCCGCCCTCGCAGCCGTGCCTGTATTCGCAGCGAGAAGCCTCTTTGCATTGGAAGACAGTTCATTGAAGAACTTGGTCAGCTTGTTCACCAGATCCAAAATGGCATCCTGGTGGCAGATGATCTTGACGCTGCTCAGTCGGATATCCAGCCTCTTGAGGACGGACTCGTGCACGGTTTGGAAATCTGGGGAGAGCTTGTTAACGTCTGTGTACTTTATGCTGAGCAGTTGCTGATTCACGTCCTGCTGAGTGTTGATGATGTGCACGGGGTCTCCGGACGGCGTCTTCAGTAGCAGATGCTCGCACATGACACCGCCAATGTTGAACTCGCCGTTGAAGTCTAGAGAGCGAACTTCCGCCTGGGCAGACAACTTGAGCAGGGTGAACTGGAACAGCTCCTGGTCGCGGTTCGAGCCCCGTTCCAACTGAGTGAGACTGAGATTCACGCGGTCAATGCTAAAGTTCAGCTTGAACTTGGTCACGGCCACTGCCGGAGACGAGGCGGTTGAGTCCGCTGAACCCTTCCTGGTGTTCAGCGGGGCAATGGACGACATGGACGTTTGGACGGGGTTCTGGATCAACGATCCGCTGTTTGCCAGCGAACTGAGCGCGGACTTCATCGACTCGTTTGAATCCGCGCGGTGAATCAATGGCAGCTCCTCTTCCTCCGCGTCTAGGAACGTGTCCAGGATTTGCGCCAGCTTGATCAGTCTGTAGTCCGAGATGTTGATCGCAATGTCCTTGAGGTTGCCGCTGACCTTGGTGAGCGGCATATCCGGATCATTCTTGATCAAGCACTGATGCAACGTCACCGATAACGACGTCGGGTTCAAGATGAACAACGGCGACGACTTCCTGCTGACGTGCTTGCTCCAATCCTCGCCGGGCAACGCCACAATCAGCTGCATGTTCTCCAGCCTGATGTTGAACTTGTCGTAAGCCTGGGATTGCAGGTTCTCCCTGAGGGCGTCAGTGATGCTGGACAAGGAGGTCAGCTCCCGGAGGCTCTTCAATTCGGTGGTGATAGGCTTGCTACGCACGCTGATGCTACCGAGGTTGGCGACGATGCAAGCGCAGGACTGAGTCAGCTTGCCGCCGTACGGGAGGACAATGTTCGAGGACATCAGCTCAATGTTGACGTCCACCAGGTTGTGGTTGTCAATGGCATATTGCAGGCCCAACGTCGTTGCCTCGCGGTACTCCTTTAGCTTGTTTGCGGCAGTGTGTTGCAGGTTGGAGAGGTTGAGCTCCTCTGGTGAGCGGAAGACGCTGACGAGTCGGCGCAGAGTAGCCGCGTCCATAACAATCTCCAGTGGGCTGGAGAAGAACCGGATGCGCTGATCGTACAGAGATCCCTTGTCCTCGTCAAGGTTCCCGTTCGCTTCCGCCGGCGGATTGTTCTCGAATGAGAATTCCAGCAGTAGCTTCTTGTCTTCTTTCCCCGTATCAGTGATGGTACGGACGAGAGTGGGCCGTTCTGACTGGGGCCGTTTTGGCCGCTCCAATCCAGTCACCGTCAGCTTCTGCATGGTGATTCCGAGCGCCAGATACTCTGCGGACGGCCTCTGCAGGACGGCGCTCTTCACGTCCTCCAAGTGAAGCCTGATGACGACCGCGCCGGCGTAGTCATCGTCACGGATTGTCACGAGCAGGTTCTCCAGTTTGAACGACAGCTTCTTGGCAACGTAGCTCTTGGGGAAAATGCCCCGGTGGGCGTTTTCCTGGTAGTCCAGAGCCTCGTAGAGCTCAGCCTTTTCATCCGGCTTCATGGTTTCGCCGATTTCCTTTAGGCTCTTAGGAGCTGGGGCTTCTTCAGGTTTTTTGCTGGACCCGCCAAACATCCAACCGATCCAGCCCTTCTTTTCTTCCTCCTTCTGCTCGTTTTTCTTCTGCTCGACCTTCGTTTTCGTTTCCCGCTCCGCGAGCTGCCTCTGAATGCGGATATTGACCTCGTCCAGGTT
Source organism: Tisbe holothuriae (assembly GCA_900659605.1). Lineage (NCBI taxonomy): Eukaryota > Metazoa > Arthropoda > Copepoda > Harpacticoida > Tisbidae > Tisbe > Tisbe holothuriae. The sequence goes on along the minus strand of LR139145.1, from coordinate 8,086 downwards.
GTCCTCCATTTGGCGGAGCTCCTTCAAGAGCTCATCAGACGGCTTGTCAGCGGTCAACATCTCTCCGTAGCGCTTCCTGTACTCCTTGCACTTCTTCACGTGCTGCTCGATGTGCGTCCACCTCCAATTGTTCATCCTCCGCTTCACCTCCTCTTCGTCGATGGACGTAATGGCAAAGCTCCAGAGGTCTTTCATGCGACCGTGGTAGTTGGGCAGGTTCTCCAGGTTGTACTGGGCCTTGTAGCGGCGGAATTTGCTCGCCCTGCTCATGTACTCAAAGGATTGGAGGAGCAGCATGAAATCCTGGTGCTGGTACTTGGTCAGGGACAGTCTGAGCTCCTCCATGTCGATCCTCAGGTCCACTTGTGGGATCTTGTACTCGAAGAGATCGGGACGGGTGCAGTACTTCAGGCTGGCGCTACTATTAATGGGGCCTGGAAGAGAACACTAAGTTATAATTAACAGTCCCGCAGTTGGACCAAATATAATAATATTACCGAGGAGATACTTGAGATCTCTGCTGGGCGCCTCGGACGTGCCAATGTTGTCCTGGAACAGCTGCTGCCTCGCCTTGTCGTCTAGCGTTTCCTTGGAGTACATGGTCGCCTTGGGCGTCCAGTACACGGCCAGACCATCCAGGTTCACATGCTTCTCGAAGATCTTGAGTGTGGCCTGCTTCGACCCCGTCTCCAGCGTATTGAACGTGGCTTGGTGCAGTGTGGCCCCAGCGGCGAACGGGTAGCCACCCGTGTTTGTCTGCTCATCCTCGTACCGTATGTGGACCGACTTGATGGTCACCTGAAGGTTCTCGATGATTCTTGCGGTCAGCTTTTCGACGAGACTGTCGGTGTCCTCTCCAGCCTTCTTCTCCTTGCCCCCGGTATCTCTCTCCATGGCCTCCCGGACAGTCCGGACCTGCTCCGCCCGCTGAAGCCGCTTCTGCTTGGCCTCATTGCGCTCTAGCAACTCCTTCTCCTCGTCGTACAGGACGGCCGTGTTGGGTACGAGCAGCACGTGCAGCCCCTGGAGCTCGATCCGCGTCGGAGCCTGGAAGATGTTGAGCCAGGGAACCTGGATCCGCAGCCTCTCCACATGACCGTGCTTGAACTTGACCGGCAGCTGCAGCCCGGAGAGCGAGTCCTTCTTGAGCTGAACATTGTCCAGCACGATTTCAGAGTTGAACGAGATCTTGGTGTCCTTGAGCTCGAGATACTGGCCGAGCTGGTTTTCCAGCACAGAGTGGAGCACTCCGGCCAACATTGTGAAGGGCGCAAGGCGGAGGTACCGAGTGACCCTCCAGGGCAGGGAGCGAGCTAGAAGCGCTCTGCGACGGAGGTAGAGGCTGTAAAGCAAGGAGAGCGACTCATTTACAGGATCGAGCAGGAGATTTGGGATCAATTGAAGGAAGAACTCCCACATTTTAAATATGTTATGTCAGATCTCACTTGTTCACTACAACAACTAGTTTACACTTACATTTCTCAAGTATGCATTTCTCAATAGCTTAGTAATAAAGCAACATTCTTATCGCCGATAGTGCTGAAGCTGAAGCTCTTTTAACAATTGCTTTAAATATTGTGTGTCTACTACATACAGCAATCACCCTTACTCTATATAGAAGAGTTCAGCTGCCTAGCTCAAAATCATGCGGTTTCCCCTTTCAAAATTCATTTTAAAGACCTCAATAAAACGGGTCCATAAACGTTATGACTAAGTGTCAACTTTGAATAAGAGAAATCAACTTAATATTCACTTCACAAATACAGCTGCTCTCTTTCCTTTCTGGACTCAGATCGAAACTTTAAAATGAGCTTTTTAAAAGTCGCTATTTACAGCCTCTATGTCAATATTGACACTCAAATGAATCGCATTTAAACAATCTTACCTGTATTATTTGCAGCTTGCGTGCAGTCTTCACGCAACCCTTATGACCTTATCGAGGTCTCCAACCGCAAACACATCCTTTCTTCTGCATCCGAGTTCCTCCCAATAAAGCCTTTGTAGTCTTCTGCTTCCTGCAACATAAGAGAGAATAGGACTCAATTAGGCATCTGCTTTGATGTATATTATTTGCATGCGCTCGCTGTGTTCTAAACTGCGTCGCATCTCCCGTTTTTATTCCATGATTATTCATCGTCATGTCTCTTTTAACCCGTGACGAGACTGATTTATGTGTTATCAAAGCACAAGTGGTTTTCACTTTTCACAACCTTTTATGCATCACCACAATAGAATTTACATAATTTCCGGAGCTCTCTTCATTTTCTCTTATTCTTCTTCCTGACCCTTGACTTGACCTCCTCATCTTCCTTGTCAGCAGCAGGAGTCCACCTCCGAACCAGCACTTCAGTCACAGCCAGGCTCCCCAAGTCTCCCGGGTCCCTCACCTTCTCCCCGGACGAGACCCTCGCCAGGATCAACTCCTTAGCGGCGGTCTCCGTGACCCGGTTCAACCCGCCGACATCCCTCCATGATAACTCATCAGTGACGACCTTAACCGAGTAGGCCGCGTGGTACACTCCGGGTCCACCCCTGGGGTAGAGCACAAAGTCCGCTCCAAACTTGACCCCGTCCCGTACCACCCAGTCCTTGGCCTTGAAATGGTGGTAGACCCTGTAACGGGGGATGAACCTGGAGTCCAGCTCCTGGTACCGGAGCCACATCTCATCCAAGGTCATGTAGGAGCTGCCATCGTGGACTGCCAGACATCCCAGGCCATAGCTGAGGAAGAATGCCTCGTAGAGGTCGAGTCTGAGGCTGGAGGCGTCCTCAGGATCGGGGTGTCCTCTCTCCTCCGAGCAAATGTCTTCCTCCTCCGAGTGCGGCTCCATCCGCCCCGGTTTAAGCTCCGTCACCTCTTCCATGGTGACCCATTGTAGCAGCCTGTCCCCGACCTCCCCATTGATGACCCCGTAGTGTCCCCGTGCCAGCTGCCCGGCCTGCGAGGCGTCCTCGACGTTGACATGGTCTCCTCGGAGCCTTCCTTCGAAGACGACTCTTCCACTCGGAGGAGGGGATTTAATCTCGGTGTCCCTGCGTGTCCTTCTGGCCTTTGTTGGCTTTCTCCTCGCGGGAGACAATTGGGGCAAAAAGCCACTCATGGAAAGCGAGTCTTTGTCACGAATACGCGAATGAAGGGGGAAGCGGAACAACGCCGACTTTGCAACAAAAACGCTATCTCGAAATGCATTTTGCCAAACCTAAGCTCGAA
>LR139141.1:0-10431 GCA_900659605.1 Tisbe holothuriae | reverse complement strand
AAATATCTTAATATCCATGGGGTCATTTTCCAGAGAACTCTTATCCTTGGGTTTTTGCCCATTTTCAGAGCCTCGCGATCACAGGAAAAGACACAAATTCTACTATTACTCATTATTTTACTAATCAAAATATAAAAGTTATAATAATCACTTATGGAGACCAGCTTTATGTGCTTATATCTGGAAGTTTGCAGCACACTACGATTAGTTTTATGATCTCCAGTCTAAAAAATGTAGCAAAAAAGTCTTCTTTTGGCTCTCCTGAAAAGTTGCTATTTTGACTTGAGAACTCCTATCAATTGGACAGCCGCACTATACTTTACATTGCACAGATTATAGAATAAATCTGAAATTGGAAAACCGCACGGCCTTAGTTTTAAAACAGTTCTACTTCACAAAATGAAGGAGGCCTCTTAAATTTTGGCCATAGAAAAATGTCAAATAATGACCTTCTCTGTGAGATTGACTTGGCCAAAAAGGGTAGCGCAGACAATTTAAACGAAATAGGCCGAAAACAAGAAATCGGACGAATTTTGACTATTGTCCGAATTACTGCGACAAGACAAAATGCTCTGGAACTAGTGCGACAACAAAATAAGAACTATTTCGACATTCTTTTTACATAATTATTTCAACCTTTTCTAATAGTAATTATTTCGACAATTATGTTTCTTATGACTGTTACAGTAGAGGGTCAGACATATACCAGATGGCAGACGTCTCCTAGCAGTTTTATTTTATATTTTTTAAATTTTTTATAAAACAACATAATAGTTATATACTAAAAGTTCTAAAACAAATAAATAATTATATATGTTTATAAATATTATAAGTAAACATTGTTTTCAATTTATACCCAGAGGCTAACAATACAAGTAATTAAGCACCAGATCCCTTCATTCTACAGGTGGTTTTTTTGCAAAAGTATAGTTTACATAAAATAATGGCTTATATATATATATCTTACATTTTAGGCCCTTTACAGTAACTGTGTTGTCGAAATTATTCCGACTTCTACAATTCGGAATTGTTCTCTTACTGTAGTTGTCGAATTAATTCTACTTAATAAAAGCTGTCGAAATTGTTCCTATTGGGCTGTTAAATTAATTCCACATGAATTCGAACTAATTCCAAAAGTGCTGTCGCATTAATTGCTACATTTTTGTCGCACTAACTGGTGGATACCCAAAATAAAACAGACCTTTGGTTTTTTGACAGTTGAAAAAATGACCTTCCTTTTGTGTATGCACGGCCCAGAAAAGGGATTCGGAGGATATATTTTGACCAAACCTGGTAAGGAGTGTGTTAAGCATGCCAAATTACATTGTTTGATTACATTTGCAACCTTGGTTGTCCCCTTTTTTGGCGGAATCCACCAGTTAGTGCGACAAAAATGTAGCAATTAATATTATTTTGTGCAGTAGAGTTAAGCTGAGCCAACTTTTCTCTTAATTGTTGAGGTCATACTTGGCAGATTTTTTTCAGTGTTAATGTAAAATAATTGCTAATTTTCACTCTATCATGTTCAGCGTTTTAGCGTTTTGGGTATATTGAATTAGTCCCTGAAAGGGTGTTTTGATATCTTACGTCAGCTCGGTAGCCGACGATTGTACACTAATTGTTTATCATGAAATGCAAGCTCTTAGAGCATCAGTTACATCTTGATACTCGACAGCATCAGACGTACCAAACTCATTAATAGGGTGAAATCCTCTCCTCCTGTTGCTTTCTTTCAAGCTCTTTGCTGAGCCATGGCAAAGAAGTGGGGCCTCACTTGAGTCCATAGGATAAAAAAGACTTGCTACCTTAGCCAGTCATCAAAACACCTTTAGAAGTTTCAGTGAACTGTAACTACTATTGAACTACTAGAACTGATATTTAAAAGCATTCCTGAAGGATGAGGTAACCATTTAGAAAGAAAAGAAAATGGGAAAATTGAATGTACTGGCTAAAATTGTGTTAGAAACAAATAAACTATGCCACTGTTCAAAACTTGACCTGGGGTAATTTCCTATTCCAAGGTTAAGCTACCAACGTTTACTATAAAGTGGAAAAAACGAATCCGAACCCAAATCCGACATTTTATTTTTAACCCGAATCCGAACCCGACAGTCGCACGGCCTTAAGTTTAATACACTAGTATATAATTATATTGCAGCTAAATATGAAAATATATGTAATTGCCATTTGATGTATACCAATATTAGTGAAGACCTCCATTCTTTCTAATGATATTTACTTCAGAAACAAAAACTGAAAACCGAACCAAAGCCAAAAACCGACTTTTGGTCTATTTGGAAACCGAAACCAAAACCCACGTCATTTTGTTTTTTTTTACAAACTAATTTTTACCTTATTCTCCACATTTAGAGATGCAGCTGTTGTAACAGCAACAAATGCTGCCAGGACAGTGATCAATGTTATGAAATGTCTCATTTCGAATATTTCAGCTAATTACTGACTGTACTGACTAAGGGATTCGCTGTATATTTATAGGGATTAAACAGGTGTGCATGATGCAAATATCTGTCCAATAATCAATTGGCAAAAATTAATGAGAGTCTGACTTACACAAGGGTGTGTCTACACCAGAATAAAAAAGAATATATTCGGGGAAAAATCGGAAAAAATCAGAAAAATATACGGAAAATATTCGACAAATATTCTTGCTTTCATCTGCCTTACGGAAAATAATTCTATGTCCCCAAGAAATTCAATGTCATTCTGATGAATTTAGAGAAACCACACTTGTTCTGATGTATTGCATGGTACGTACTATACTACTAAAGACTTAGTAATCTGCATGAACCCACCCTGTGATGCAATTTATACACACCAGCAAAAGGAGGAGGTTAGAAAAAGAAGATATTCAGAAGATAAAATTATTCCAAGTATCTTCCGAATATATCCCAAATATATTCTAAGTTTTATGCTCGTGTAGACGCAGCCATTACATTTATAATGGAAAATGTTTACGTCTGGGCAAAACTCATTAGGCAAATATGATATTTTTGTTGTGATAAACTAATTAATTAGCACGAGCCATGTATGTACAAGTGTATAGTAATATTGTAATTGTCTCATTTGACAAAATATGATATTTTGTTGTGATAAATAACTAATTAGAACAAGTCTTGTACAAGTGCATAATAATTGTAATTGCCTCATTTGACAAATATGATATTTTGGCTATGATAAATATAATATTTAGTAACAAGTGTACATGACATTATATTGTGTATAAATAGTATAATTAGGTAAATATGATATTTGTTGTCTGAAAATGTTATAAGTACCTTATACTTATTGTCAGCAAATACTATTTTCTAGAGGGATTGCATAACCTGAAATTTGCATTTAATTCAATTTTGGAATACATGTCATTGACAAGAAATTAATTTTTTGCAGTTGGTGTTACGTAATTGCTTTCAATTATCACTACATTGATTGTATTACATTTAAGAGTCTCATATGACTGCAAGCACTGCATGGAGTCTAATTAAGTATTAGAGGTCTCATTCGTAAAATAACTTTTTATTACATATTTAAAAACTGTGTCATCAAATGTATTTTGGTATGAAGTTTTTCCTGCCAAAATTTGCCCAAAGCTCCCATTTCTAGAAAACCGACATACCTTCAAAAACGATTTATATTTATGATTTAGCCAGTACACTAATGTTTAAACTGACCCCACCAATGCTAATGTTTGTAAACATTGTACAATCACATTTGATGTTACATAACACCAGTTTGTATTAACAAATTAGTCATACTGAAAGGACCTTCAGAATCTTATTACCGCGGGACCGGACTCATCACTACGCTGGAGCCCAAAATCAAAGTCCGGAAATTTCCCTAAAGGTGTCATTTTATGGACTTATCTTATGCTACACAGCCTACTTAGAAGATCCACACCAAAATATTTAGCCCAAAATATCAATTTAGTAGAGAAACACCTGTTTTAGGAAAATTTTGGGTCTTTGATTTTGTGAATAGCCTTCAGCGCCACCCATATTCACAAAATCAAAGACAGGAAATAAAATCTCAATTTTGAGATAATTCTATTTTTGAGGGTTGGAAGTTATTCAGTGTTATTGGCTGAATCATCCTAGCACATTTTTGTAACAATATTTTACAGTTATCATAGCAAAATAGTCAATTTAGGAAAATTTCCTGTCTTTGATTTTGTGAATTTGGGTGACGCTGAACACAATTCACAAAATCAAAGACAGAGAAACACAAAAAATCAGGAAAAATTGACCTTATTGACCTTTAATGAAGGCCAAGTTAATTATTCTGCCATTTGAAGGCCAAAAAAGGCCATAAATTGATCTTAAAAGCCTAATATCCCCAATATCAGTGAAATTATGCTGGAATCACGTTTTCCAGGCTTTGATTTTGGGCTCCAGAGGTAGAGATAATGTCCAAACTATTCCCAAATAGATTTTGACTAACTTTTTTAAAATAAAATATTTAGATTAGAGCCTATTTATAGCCTGTTTGGACTTACTAACATAGCCCTATGTGAATTCCTCCTTAAATAACCCTCCGTGCTAGAATAGTTAAAATCAGTACAGTTCCCAGTACAAAATTGTTCGGGCTTTCTTTTGATACCAAATACTATTAGGCCTCAGTACCTTGAGAAACGTCCGTGATATGCTTTGGATAAAGCTTTTCACGTCTTTGGTGGTACACCGGTAACAGCGGCTCCATACTAAAAGCTCTCCTACATCAAGAAGATTTCTGGCAGTTTCCTGGTAGTTTTCTTGCAGTTTTCCAGCAGTTTTCCTCCCTTCTCCAGCCAGCTGGGCAGTGTGTGCAAAAAAAGGAGGAAGGAAAGAAGAAGTTTTCTGGTAGTTTTCTTGAAGTTTTCCGGCAATTTTCCGGTAGTTTTCCTTCAAATAGTCCTGGTGTAGGAGAAGCCTTAAGGATAGAGCCGAAAATAATAAAATATATCACATATAAAACTTCCAGCTGCTGCAAAGTTAACAACGTGAAAGTGGCCAAGGTTTTTTATAACATAGCGCTTCAGGAATGGTCTTCAGCCTAGCATAATAACAGTAAGCGAAGAGTTTGATAGTTTAATATAAAGACAAAAGTGTAAAACAGCTCTAGTCTTAATATGCACACAACAGAGCTTATAACTTCTATAGCTGAGCATTTCAAGTGACAAAAGGAGTAAATCATATAGTAAACCGGGTGTGGGGAATCCCCCAGAAGCTTTTTTACCCTCCCCCTGGATTTTAAATAACTTTTTTACCCCCTTTCTCCCAAAAACTTGGCAGTTTTTCTAAGTAAATCAGAACATTTTGAAGCAGTGCCAATTTTGGAAAAAAAACACCAAAGCCTCGTTTTGACGGAAACATGGGGCGGGAGTAACATATCCCTAAAAATCAGATTTTTGGGGACCCCCTAATTTTTTTTATTTCAAAACATGATCAACTTCAGTTTTAGTTAAGTCATATGTGACACCTTATTGAATTTGCTCCATTATTTATTTTAATAAAAAGCTCTTTTATTCACTCTCATCATAACATTTTAACATTTTTTTAAAAAAATACAATTTATAGAATATTCTATAATGGTAATAGTATTTAATGTACTATTCAATATTATTTTAAGAGTTAACTATGTTATATATTATTCTTTTTATCTAATTTGTGTTCATTACCAAGCCCATGAAAATAAGGAAAATGATATTGCCATCTATTTGTCTATTTCTGGCAGAGTTATAACAGTATGGCCATGTGTCACTTTTGTAGTTATTTTTGATACTGTTGCAATTATTACTTCCACAAAAGAATGAGCATTTTGGGTAATCATTCATTGTTACTGTCATAGTGTAGGGATAGTCAAATGCCATGCAGAATCGTTCTTCATGTCTGTTGTGTAAATAATCAAATTGCGCATCTCCCAGACCATTACGATGTATCAAGTACCTGCCACAGACTCCGTTACAATAACCATTAAATGGGTAATTTGATCCATATGTTGTGTCACACTTTAGATTACAGGGTTGTTCTGAAGGTTTTGGTCTGGGTGCATTTTTAGGCCAGTTAGAGTATACTGGGTAGGGATTTAGTGATAAGCTGCCGTGCAAAGGAGCAGTATTCAATGGTAGTTGATTACAATAATCACCAAGTGATGTACTATAGTTCAGATTACAATACTCCGTGTTACAAAATACAAGACACAAACGTTCATCACTTTCAAGATTCCCACTCTCCCACTTGGTGCTTGTGTAATGGAATTGATGTAAGGGTGTGAATAAAGGAATTCTTTCATAGTCATAGCTGCTGTTGGTGACCATTTTTTTGGGGGTATCTACACAATCCATGATAGTGTTTTGCCCCTTTGTATTTTTATGATTAGTATAGTGTCCAGCATAACACGCTCCACTGCTGCACATCTTTTCAGACACATTTCCATGTACATCTGCAAGTAAAACATAGGACTGCACTGGTAGATAAGAAATTATTGTGTAATGTAATACACCTTTAGCAAATAGTAAAAATTGGTGATTATACTGAGCAAATTATTAGTCACTTGCGTATATCATAAAAATCTACATGAAATCCCTTAGTAACCTCAAGAAAAATCATTTCCCTATCTACGGCTGCTCCAATGTTGGAGGAAAATAAAAGTGAGGAAACTCCAAGGACAATCTCAAAATCCTCTCGAAAAATGCGAGTTTGAGAAGAGAGAGAGAGTGCCTAGCTAGATTGCATGCAGGAGCAGCTGAAAAGAGGAAAAACGCTGCAAAAAAGGGAGGAAGGAAAGAAAAAGTTTTCTGGTAGTTTTTCGTCAGTTTTCCGGTAGTCTGTAACCGACGATTGTGTCAATTGTCTGCTTAACATTGTATTCTGTTTTGACCAATAATATACTCTTCAGTAATCTCGCATACTTAATACAGAGAATTTGTCTACCGCTCCTTCAACCTATTGTTATATTCTTATAAAGAATCAGCTTTTTGTCTAATTTTTCTCACCTGAGGTTAATAGGAAGACAAAGAGATCTTTTTTCTACATGGTTTGTTACAGAGTAGGTTATATTTTGCCAAAATTGCCAAAATAATATATAAATATATGTTCTTTTACCGATTTCGCCGTTTTATTATGTACTTACCAGCAAATCTACACATTATTGGCGATGGTGGTACGATTTCCAAACTAGCATTGCAGCTTCCCTCCGTGGAGAGGTTTAGAGCCTTTATTGATGTGGAGGTTTCCTCGTTAGTAGAAGTAGTCTTGCACTCTGACGTAGTCGATCCATCTTTACAGTCAGGATTAGTGGAACAGGAAGTTCCAGTGCATCCCAGACAAACTGACAAAAAAGAAAGTAGCAGAGATAAAAACAAGACGTTTACTTGGTTTTAAGCAAGTTATGTATACCAGTTCAGTTCGCAGAAAACTGCAGTTTCCTGATTAAACCCCACAATACAATGTTTACTTATACCCATAGAACATCCCGCCAAGGTTCCCTTGTAGTTCAAGTGAAAGTTCACACCGCAATTATCTTTGCGTGAAATTTTACATCCGCAAGTTAAGATAATGAGATGCAAGAATAAGACCCGTGTTAAACAGCACAAATCCCCTATTTTTTCGTTGAAATTACCCTAATCTTGTATGTTAACTTTTACACAAAGATCACGCTGTGAAGGTAGTACTGAACAAAACTTGGCAGGATATATATAACAAATATTTTATTGAATTAGAGGTCCCCAATTCCTATAAATTAATATATATATTGCTAGTCTAAATAAAAAAATGTATTTTATAAATGTACTGCAAAATGACCTTTACAATGATTTACCTTGAATTATTCCCACAGTGACTATTATCACTTGCAGCAGCTTCATGACGGCAAATTGGGCGTCCGCCATCGCTGTTAGCTGAGGACTGACACATAATGCCAGAGTTTCACGGTATTTATAGCATTATATCAAGATCTTTACGTGAGATGAAAGTCATTTTACTGTTTAATTTAGATGCACACAAGTAGATAATTATACTAGATATACGTATATTTGAGCAAGACTCTGTGTCACTCCAAATCTCCAAGATTTAGGGATAAGACAATAAAAACATTATTAAAGTTTCATTTGCGTGAGTAAACCATTACACAAATGCATGTCAAAGGAAGTAATGCTAAGTGATTATTAATTGTATATTGAAACTTCTTTTCTTAGGCCATCTTGGCAAAATCAAAAGAAAATACATTTCAGACAATGAAATGCCACAAATTTTTAAATTTTCTTTATATTGTTGCCAAGAACAAGCCCATGAATAGAATTTCTTCCTTTGTTGACATGAGACCTTATGTGATCGCATAATATCATAAAAATTTCACCTTACATTTTTTGTAAGGTTGAAAATAATAAAAAAGTACATTTAGTATGCACGCAGCAACTGTAAAAATTAATATAATCAAATTAAAGCACGGGATAAAAGCAAAAGTCTTTGGGCTGATGTTGTATTCCATGTTATTTATTTTACTGTCTGCGCTGATCTTTAGTCTCATATTTACTTTTGATGCCTATCAATATATATTAACATTATATTTGCACAATTGCAATCAGATTATAGTTCAGCAGGATTTTCTTTTATCTGTTTTCCTTATTTGTAAAGTACTTTCCTTGTTTCTTTAATTAGAGGATTTAATCTTTTATATACACTTAATACTTTGCAACTACCAACTCGCATAATTTTTTTTTAACCGTTTTGTACTTTCTCATTAAGGAATAGGATTGGAAAATGTTATACATAACAGATGAACCATTTCTTTATATTATGGGCACTACCATAACGATTCGCCAGGAAGCAATTTCGAAATTTTCGAGTACAGCTGCTGCAGGGAGGATTTGATCCCACAACCCACTGGCACTGGCAGGGTCGGAGTCAAGTGACTTGCGATCAAACCTACTATTTGTTCAATCATATCAAATGGAATATATTGAGGTAAAAACATTGTAAAAGGGTTGAATATGATGCTGCTCCTTGATGCAATACATAAATTGCAGTATTAACAAAGTTGAGTTTGGTTACCACGGTATAGTAATATTGCTCTGTTTAGGAGAGTGATATAAACTGAGTATACATTTCGCAGATTTACATGGGGACATGATTGTGTACAACCATTAATATTGGGTATCAGTACAAACATATGCATTGTATGCCACTGCAACCATTAGCACTGGATATTATGATATCAACCATTAGGATATCATTAATTTTACTTACGTAAAAATATTTCATTTATTGTTCGTACAGAGACTTGGTGTATTTTACGTAAGTCATAACTGCGGAACAAGCTTCATTTGTACAACAACTTTGCTAAAAACCGTTCCAAGGCTAATAAATATATCTTTGGGAGTTTTGCTTTTTGGCTAGACACTAATTTCACAGATAACCATCTAACTAAGGTGCTTTAAGTTGCAAAAAGTAAACTGCCGAAATACAATCTGATTGAAGTTGTGTAAATATAACTTAGACACCATTAAGAGAGATTGATATCAAATGTAAATGTGAGACTTGAAGCAAACAGAAGGATTTATAAGGAAAGCTGCCTTAAAATAAATATAATTAAAATAAATAAATATAACATCTTTCGTCTCAGCATATTCTCTATAAACACTGTTGGCAAATAATATGAGTGCCAGAACTTTCTTGAAGGTACTTCATTTTTAGCTCTTACTTGATCTCCCCACCAATGAGCGCAATCCTCATAGTCATCAGACTACATTGTGGGAACAACGATTTTTTTTTTCGGCTGGCATTGAGCCATACTACATTCCGTAGTGACGTTCACAGGTTTTTTCAATAAATTAGAAAGTTAGTGTCATTTTAGACTAATTGCAAAAAACGGTTTGCTGTTTAAATGGTCTCATTATCGGCAATTATTTGTAGTTTTGAATTTGGTACAACAAAATTAATGTTCTATATGCGTTCAGTTTACATTCTACATGCTTTAAAATGAGGTTGCTTTCCCGAGCCTTCCGTTGTTTGCAGGGGTTCTGTGCTGAGACTGGCATTCACGGTCCAGCATATCTGCTCACGACAAGGAATCCAATTGAGTTGGCTTGGTGGAGTTTTGCGGTGGCCATTTCAGGGCTGCTAGGGTTCTATCTTGTGGGTAAGTATTCCTGTTTTAGTTATGTCATGGGGCTGTGATGGGATCCGACATTACGAAGTTGATAATAATAATTCTATTGGCACGCATGGTACACTGTCTCTTTCAGTACATTGGAACATTTTACTTTTAATGATCACAATAATAATTATTGATTAGCTATAGCTTCAGTCTTCCTTGCTTTCATGATCACGTTGTTCTTAAAGAGCTATTAATTCTAAGTATTATTTTCAGGCGCATCCCTTCACGAGTGGCTTCACCGACCATTGATTTGGGAAATATCTGAGGAGAGACTTGCCATCA
>LR139136.1:0-13586 GCA_900659605.1 Tisbe holothuriae | reverse complement strand
ATAAAAGGCGTTTCAAAGCTCTGATTTGCCAAGGTGCCTATAGTGACATCTATTGGTGGTTAGTAAAACTAATCTGAACCATTGTCTGCAGTTGCCCATCTGAAACTGACTCTCACCGCCAGCAGCGACACATCCACATCGGGAAACTCATTGTAATTGTTGACATATTGGCAACGCCTCTTGAATATTTTTCTTCAATGTTTAATAGTGTTTAAAATTTATAATATGATATATGAAGAATGTTTAATACGATAATGAATTGATGATCATGGGTCTATAATAAATATGTTTATTATAGACCCATGTTGATGATCAATCATCGTATACAAAAATTAAGGAAACTAGATCATTATCCAATATGCTCTACATTCATACGTTGTTGTTTCCTTAAAGGATAAATAATAATGTACAACACTACAAAATGAAGGCTCTGTTACCTTATTATGATACTGCATCAGCTGAATGATGACCCGAATATCGTCAGAGTAGTTCTTGATGGAGATGACTCTCATGATGTTGGCCGCGTCCTCGGCGTCGGGGTCCTGGCAGTACTTGTTGGCCAGGACGAGGCACGCGTCGGCCTCGTGCACCTGAATAGGGGAATGTATTGATTAACAAAATGGTAATGAGTTTGAATATATTGGACCGAAAAGGTGGACTTTTAACACTGGTAATGTTTACATAAACGCGTATTCAGGGTACGGATACTATTGATTATTGTTGGGTATATACGATTTGTAATTTCGCTTTGCTATTGATTCAATAAATTAATTAGTCATATCTATTGCATTGGAGTATCAAATGTTCTTTGGCATTCACAAAAGCTAATGGTAAATTGATTAAACTGCATTGAATATTCTTTGCTTGGTACACATGAATAAGAATAAAGAGAATGCATAATATACTGTATAAACATTGGCATAACAATAAGAAGTCATTCTATGTCTGTTAAGGTAGAGGAAAGGTATGAGGATTAGTTAAAACAGCATGCAAAGTGACATTTAGATGTTCAATCCGTGCAGATTTAATGTGAATTTGGACTAATATGATTGTCTGCATAAGCCGTGTGTTTTAATGTGTAAGTTACATCTCTTTAAGCCAAATAATACCTATTAAATGTTCATTAGCCTAACAACATGAAGACACTATTTTACATTTATTAAAAGGTTCTGCTATCTCCCGACTTAACACTGGCCTTCAGTACAAATCAAGTCAAATACAAGGTTTTTATATATATAAAGTTTGAAACATTTACAAAACAATACATTTTTAACTTTAGCTCTTAACTTGCTTGTAAATTACGTTAGGCCAGTGTTTTGTTTAGCTAAATTACTTTCCTATTTACAACACAAAACACAGTAGTTCCATCTAGTGCTTCATCAATAATACCTTCACTCTCTGCAAATCTGGCGTGCTCATAATGGATCCCTGGTAGAACTTCACAGTGGTAAAGTGTCGTTTGAAAAGTCCTTCGAGCTCCAGATCCGGCGGTTTTCTATAGCAAGGGGTCAGTTAGGGTGGGTTAGTCAAAACATTATGGCACAAACTGAGCACAGTGGTGTTAATGTTGCTTGAAACCACTGTGCATTGGGGGTTAGACATGAAAGCAGGTTCTTATTAAGGAGAGAGGAGGCTGCTTTATTATGATTAGTTTTAGTTTATTGTTGTTGCTGTTTTGGTGTAGTTAAATATGAGCAAAGATGAGTGTTAGCAAAGTTATTTTCTGTTTTTCCTACTGATTCGAAAATATAGTTAGTAGATGAAAGCATTGGAAGAGGAGAAAATGGAGAGAAATACAAGACACAGGCAAAGTACATTATCTGGAGTGTTACATCCTAACAGAAGCTATGACTACCTTGTGAGTCTACTGACTAAAGACTGATATGTTAGATTACCAATTGGTGCGTTTAAGTCAATATTGAATCCATATCAATTGTATTAATATTTGTAGAAGTACATCTGGTAGTAATTGTGTTAAGTAGAGATATTCAATCAAACTAATGGAGATCGCAAAAAGGAGCAAAAAGGATATTTCAAAAGAGGATCATCAATCAAGGGGTAAAAGAATGACTTCTGGAATATGTCCACCACCCCATCATTCAGGGTTGCCATTTCATGTCGAAATGTTACCTTTGCCCTTTCAAGATCCATTGCATTCATAAGGGATCCCTGAAAGTATTTGACCTGGGTGTGCCGACGCTTTAAGAGACCTTCGAACTCCAAGTCAGGATCAGCCCTGGATGATAAGAAGACAAGTTGAGTGGGACATGATTACCAAGGCTATTAAATGCTCTACCACACCTCAAAATGTTACTCAGCTCTGCCACGGTAGGAAAACAGATCCGTAAATGTATCTACTCCAAGTTTTTTTTGTCGTGTCGCTACTCTGTTACATCCTTAGATGAATAAAACACAAGATAGGAGAAACAGCAGCATCCAAAATCGCATGTATGCCGCCATTTTAGTACTAGCGCGGACACGCAAGTGACTTTTCGAGGACACACAAGTGACTTTTGTTGCCTTCTCTTCTTTGGGCGCCGCGGAACTGTCATGCCGTGTGTGAGCTTGAAACCTTGCTTCATTCGCGGATGAGTTCTCCCATCTTGTGCTTTATTTATCTAAGGTTACATCCAATTAATAACCCTTCAAAAGCAGACTTCTCTCTCCCCCTGAAAGAAACTATTTTAATACCTCGACCGAACTTCCAAGCCAATTTTACTACTTATCCAGAAAAGTGTATACAGCTAAGAAATATATATTTGCATTACATAATTGTAATTAAAGGTAATGAAGACTGAAATCCATAGACCTGTTATTACCTGTGCAGAAACACGACTTCCACGTCCACGTCCTCCCTGTCCTCGTGTAGGAAGTCCTTGAGGAAGTGCGAGACGGACTCGTACGTGATGTGGCCGCACACCACAATGTGTCTAGAGAGAATAAGACTCGGTTAGACCATGCAATTAACGCCGGTTTGGGGAGTAAGGTCTAATGAGCAATTAGCTTTGATATTTACGTTGCTTATATTGTTTTGCTGGAAATGGAACTTCAAGGCTTCTGTACTCAGATAATGCGAATTGTTCCTTAGACCGTTTTAAAAACAAAGTATGTTATAACTGAATACAATAAAATGATTCCAATATCAGTACTTTAGCCCAAGCTTTTAACCTTGTATTCATTTATAGCATAAACACTAGATAAAAATAACATGAACACAAGTAAAAAGACAAAAACACAAACTATAGCTGCTTTGCTAAAACGCAGGTAAAATTCAACTTAATCCAGGAAAAGAATCACACATCCAATATGGAAACACCAAAAGGGGGGTTTGTTTAGCTGTGAGGGACACACTGAAGGGGTACTTGCTGTTAAACACTTAATATGGGGAGATATGCAGGGTATTAGACAGTAAATAGGGGGAGGGAGAGAGTAAAAGAGAATAAACATCCATGTTTCATCAATGCAATAAATGTCATTGAAGACTAATGTAACTTGGGTGTGTAAGGGGTACTAAACATTGAATTATATTGGCCATTTTCTCTCTATAACTCTATGTCTGCAGTTTGTGGAGACATCTATAAAGTGTCATTGTAGTATTCAAAAGCAAATAAATACACCTATGCCAGGGGTATTTGTGTTATGTTTTGCATTTTGTGTGTCAAATGAGAAATGAAAAATGGGGACCATTTGGATTAATGTAATGAAATATAAAGGGGTCTGGGGGTGGAAATATAATGTGGTATTATAGTACAGAATATAGCCCAAAATGATTCCAATATTTTTTCAATACTATTGTTCAGCATGCCTCAGCTGAGTACTGGATCATGCAACCTTGCTACCAAAAGCTTGCCTTTGTACAAGTTATCACTCTTTTTAAATCCCTCCATAAAGGTGGACTTACAAAACTTATGAGAGAGGAAGAGAAGACTCTACTTTGACAAAGAAAGACTGTACATAAGGTGACACTGAATGGGTTTACCCATGTTGGAAATACGTCAATAACACTGTCACTTTGCATTACTGGAAGCCTGCTTAATGGCTTTACTTGCCACCGGGCAGAAGAATATGACAGCGAACAGCTTTGTCTTATTCCCAAAATTTATGCGAAGTACTGAATAGATTATTATACTAGACATTTGGAAACCCAAATAATTTCAGATAACAAAAAGTAAACCCAAACATATGTCAAACACTTCTTAGGATAGGATGAATTATTTGGTATCCATATATTTGGTAGTGGTGCAATTGAAGCAGCTATATTGGTTATAATATGTATATATGAAAACAAATATAAAAGGGTGCTATATATAATTAATTATAGAAATATCATTTTTGGGGTAAAGATGAATAACACTCAGCTCTCTTAGTTAATTTGAGGTGGGATTAATAGGATTTTTCATCTGAGAGGGGAAAACCTCTACATTAGTTAAGGCACACTTAAATATTTGTTAATTTAGAAGTTCAGGGTGTAATAAAACATCTATCCCATCAAGTTAAAGCACATATTCTCCTTTTCCCTGTACCTACAAATTTAAAGGACATATTGGGAACCCCACAGCAGATAAAACATAACAGCAAAGCAATAAAGCCCTTTTGTGCAAAGTGCCGCCCTTTGGATCTTTTTATCCCTTTTCTGTGCATTTGAAAAAGTGGACACTAAACATCAGAGGAAATTAATAGTAGTCCAAGATATGGGGTTAAGATCAAGATATGTAAAACACAACTAGAGAGAGTGATTTATTATTAGTAGTAGTAGAGGTGGAAAAAAACAAACGAAAGCAAAAAGCAGCAAAACCAACCCATCCCAAAAGGCGAACATTACTTGGAATTACATTTGAAAAGTAATCTGTGTTACTTAATTTTATAAATTCAGATTACAATTACTGAACAAAGTTTGTAAGGAACTTTCTCAGAATATGTAGTTGTAAAAATAGAACATAAAGTAACCAGATGTTGTAATCGAAATGTAACTGTGTAATCAATTACATTTGAAGAGTAATCCGGATTACTTAACTTCAAATACAGCTTTCAATTTCTGAACAATTTAATGTGAGGAACTTTTCTCATAAAATGTATTTGATATAAAAGTAACCAGGTGTTGTTGTAATCCAAGTGTAATTCAGTAATCCCCGCCCAGCGGTGATATCATGATAGTAATACCTTCTTCCCCTCTCGTTCTTGTACGTGCCGCCATATTTAGGGCGGGTGCCGATAAGATCTATGATTTCTGGAATACACGACGCGAAAAGGGCCTGGAGGAGAAAAAGAAAGAAAGAAAGGGAAAATAAAGGGTTGTAATATGATGAGGAGGAAAGAAAGGAATATGTTTTCGGGGGAAATGTGGACGGATATTAATGGATGAGGATGATTAGATGATATTTGAGGAATTACGGTTGAAAAGTGAGTATATAAGTTGTAACAAACCTTAAGTAATTACTTTTAGAAACACTAATAAAGACTTTTCGAGATAAAAACTGCCATTTTTGAGCTATTGAGCCATTGTTTCCATTTACTACATTACGTTACTTATTGACGTATACAAAGTTGTAATTCCTTGTTTTCAGTTTCATGTATGAGTTATGAAGATGACTAAAATAATAATAATACGGGATCATGTGACAGTAAAATAAAATAGTTGGTATTGGAGGGTTTTATGTCATTTGTAATTGAGTAGTAAATCGTATATCAATGCAGTACAACGTTAAACATATTAAGTGACTGTAGTAGTAGTTAGTAGAATTAGTAAACTTGCAAGA
Source organism: Tisbe holothuriae (assembly GCA_900659605.1). NCBI lineage: Eukaryota > Metazoa > Arthropoda > Copepoda > Harpacticoida > Tisbidae > Tisbe > Tisbe holothuriae. The sequence goes on along the minus strand of LR139136.1, from coordinate 7,830 downwards.
CTCTAACAGACCAAGGCAGAGACGACATGTGGCAACTTGCAAAATGTTTTATATCATTTCGGAATGTATGCAAAATTAGATGACCTAGCAAAAATAATGGACGTGTACAACAACATTGAAATTGTATAAAGTTCTGACAATTTTTGTAAGTTAATATTGCGGGTAATATTCCTAGTTAATAGATTGCTAAAATAAGCACATCTGATGTTTGTTGATTCTTCAATATAGTGATGTTCAAGCTCATGAGCTGTACTTGTCTTTCAGTTACTGTCTTATTATTTAACAAATGAAGCCTTTCACTATCCATTTTAAATCTATGGCTGCCTTGTTAGGTCAATTTAAGAGACTTGATAACAGTGTAAAACTAGAGATAGAGAGAAACTTGCCAAGTAGGATGTTAGGTGAAATGTGTTATATATAGTATTATATTCTGTTAACAGTTTTGTTTCGTACGTATGCATAACAATGTTAACTTGTAGATTAAAGGAAAAGTCGGGCAAATATATAGTTTAATCATAACTTTTTCTGTAACAAACAACTGTACGATTAAAGGTTGTCTGAAAATAACTTCAAAAATATAAATTGGAAGTATATAATAGTTAGTAGTAGTAGAAGTACAGAAGAAAGGAACATGTTAAACAAAATAACAAAATAGGACAACAAAACTTCTATCAGCAGCTGTTTAAAATGCTAAACAATCTTTTTTTTCTTCCTAAAAAGAGCCTAAATAGTGTTTTACGTGCCTCCGACCGCGATCGTTAACATAAGTCCCGTTATATTTCGGGAATCGTTTCACGATATCTATTATCTCTGGGATACTGCCGGCAAACAGAGCCTTGAGGAGGAGTAAGAGAAGAAGAAGAAGTAGATGGAAGAATGTTAGTTCATGGGGGCTTAAATATGACTCCTATAACATGGTTAATAATGTCCCTGTGGTTAAAACTGTACTTACAAGACCGACGAGTAGGAAGAGGACCTGAAATCCCCTTCCTATGGAGGTGACGCAGGCAATGTCACCGTAGCCGACTGTGGACATGGTCACCATGAGGAAGTAGACGCAGTCCCAGTAGCTCAGCTTCTGCCCGTTGAGGAAGTCGGGCGGGTCGCCAGAGTTCTCCAGCTGGTGGTAGTAAAGGACACAAAAAAGGACACAGGACAAAGAGAAAGAGAGAGAGAGTTAGGAGAAAGAGAGAGGAGAAAGAGAGAGATAGATAGTGGTTTATATTATATGATCCCTTCTTCCATGTGTTCACCGATAGATGGCAGCTTTTTTCATTCTTTTGGGAGACAACAAATTCTGAGGACAAAGCTCAAGGCACAGTTAAACTAAAAAGTGTAAAAAATAGAGTCAAAGCAAAAATAATGATGATACTAAGTTTGGATCAATCATCCATTGTTGGTAAATTTGTTCTAAGTCTTTGGACTGAAGGTAGTAAACTAGTACATCTGCATCTAGAAGGTTAGTAGAAGAGCAAACTGGTTCAAGTTGTTAATAACAGAAAGGGTTGTAGTAGATTTAGTAATGTTTAAATGAAGATATAGATCAGGGGAAAGTATGTGATAGCAATGTATAAACAAAAAAAACTGAAACATTCCATATTCAATGGTATTGTTCTATGGAATTTCCAAGAGGGTGTAACTTAAACATAAACCTCCCTCCCACTTACCAGTCCCACACCCAGGAACAGGATCTGAAACACCCTCCCCACATTCGTGGTACAGACAATGTCTCCGTAGCCCACCGTTGACATTGTTACCATGAGGAAGTAAACACACTCCCAGTAACCGAGCTCATGCACTCCGCTAAAGTCTGGAGGGTTGCCAGTGTTCTCAAGCTTTAGTGTTTGGAGGAGGTATTTTTCAGATGGGGTTGTGTGTTGGTGTGAATTGTGGTGGAGATTTGGGGCAGAAATAAAGAATGGAAAATAAAGATGGGTAAATGATAATATAAAGATCTTCTAAAAATAGTAAATAATAATAATAATAACTATTGTGTGCAGCCTTGGTTATCTTCTCAGAATTATGTTTGCTCCATACCATCAGCTGCTATAGAAGGATTCATCTTATTGGAAAGAAGAGAGAGCACAGGCAAAGCAAGTTCATTCCTTATTTATATTATAAGAGAGTATTTGTATCATTCCCCGCTCCCCTCAACTGTGAAAAAACAATGGGAAAAGTCACTCATTGGGTGTATGTAAATATATTATCAATCATAATACAATCCTTGACAATGGGGCTGAGGAAAGAAGAAGAAAAATCATGGACATATAAAAAGGGATAGAGACAGAGAAAGGACACTTTTGATAGAAAATCATGTGTATCTTGGAAAAGAATAAGATTGGCACAACTCTAGCAATAGATTCATATTAATATTAATAACAAACTAAATAGGCAAACAACATCTAGATATAAAATGTGTGGTAAACAACAAAACATGCATAAAATCCTCCAATTTGTGTATAATGATGAGCAATGATGATGATGGTTTCCGCAGGATGTGTCTCCACTCTGTCAGTATACTTACCAACCCCACCAGAAGGAAGCACACAAGTGCAACCTTCCCAGGTATAGTGGTACAGACAATATCTCCAAAGCCAACCGTTGACATCGTAACCATAAGGAAGTAAACACAGTTCCAGTAGCTGATCTGGTGCACATCGGAAAAGTCCGGAGGGTTGCCAGAGTTCTCAAGCTGGGGTGTTTGGTGGGGGTATTGTACACATGACAGGTGAGTAGGTGTGAATTAAAAAGGGGAAGGTTGTAACAGTTGGAAGGTTGGGGGAGAGAGAAGGGAGAACAACATTAGGATTAACATATTTTGATAATATGGCTGGTGTGTTCTATTTGGTAAAGGGTACTTTTATTAACTGACAACATTAATTAATTTGAGTCCAACTTTTATATAAAGGATTAGTTGCTGTTTGTCTGCAAAAAAGGTTTTGATTAGCTTATCATGCAATGGTGGAATAATTTTTACTGCTATGTTTTTAATTTTGTCTCTGGATTTTGGTGTTTTGTATTTTATTAGAAATGTGTCTAAGATGTGCATGCTTTCTTTTACTGTTAATTTACTCTACTTGTGATTCTAATACTTTTAACTAACATTGTATTGTTTCTTATAAGAAAATAAATTCTGAGCCTTGAAACTTGATAGGAATTCTTTGCTTTGCATGATTTACAGGACACGTTAAATCCCGCTTTTAATTTGAGGTATCTTTCCTTTTCTCTTCTTTAAATCCTAAAATGTGCAAAAAGCTTAACCGTCCGTAGAAAACAGATTCATAGCTGGGCAAAGGTGACCACAGAAGAAGAAGTAGTTCAGAGGCATACATGTCATATACGTATGCATGAACGGACTGAGTAATCAAAAAGCTGCTCGGCCCGAATGATAGCGAACAGAAACTTTTCTTGGCAAAGCCCCTACTTTTTCCTTTACAAAAAGGCCAGAAAATGAACTTGCCTGGCCATGTGTCGTCTACAGACAGTCTTACAGAGGTCTTAAAGCAGGCTTGATGTATAATATACGGCTGGTATGAGTTATGTATGTGTGAACCAATGTGTAGTAGTAGAAGTGTTTCGTTATTAACTACAAGCTAGGATGTTAATGTAGCTCCTTGTCAAATGAAGGATATGCGTGAGGGTTTATTATGTAATATTACTAACTAAAGTCATCTAGAGCTGTGGCAAAAGTCAATTTTGTGTATCATTTTTTGAAGATAATAGTAGAAGAAGGAAAGAAGAAGGAAGGAATATTCCGATTTTTGGGAAAACGTTAATAGATAAAAGATAGCCAATGAGAGATTACATCCATGTATATAATCATATCTCAGTGTAGGGTAGTAGGTAAAAATTGGGGTAAAATCATTCCAGGGGTAACATATTTTCACATAATGTTTTTGAAAAAAATGGGATTATATATTGGGGGAAACACCTTTTTTGAAGTAGATTGTCCATTGTATATTTTTAAGAGGTGAAAAATTTAAAGCAAGTTGAGTGAATTTTGATGAGGGGAACGGGGGTTCATCATAAGAGCGCTTGTACTACCTACTTATTTTGGGTGCCTTGAGCTCCCTCCTGTTGAAATAAGACTAACCCATGACCCTGGGGGAACCCCCTACATTTTACTCTTTGGTTGATAGGTTAAGTGAAGAAGGATTTTCCTGTTATATCGTCTAAATAGTATCATAGGAAGAAGCCTAACTGCCACCAGAATACTGTATTCACAGTGCATGATGTATACAATCAACTGCCATATTACACTATTTCATAAGCCAAAAGCCATTATTGTGACGCAACGCTGTAATTCATATTTTCCCGCCACAAATTCAAATAATGGACTCACCAAGTGAATGATTCCGGCCGCCGTGAGCCACACCGAGATGAAGATTGAGATGAGCTGGGCGAGCCTGATTGACGTGGACGTCTTGAGAATGTTGAGGTACTGAAGGATGTCGGGAACGGTCATGAGACGGAGGGCGCGGAGGAAACGGAGACCTGGAATTGGAGGACAAAAATGCTCTCAAAAGCTTCTACTTAGATGATGTTCACAAGTATATAATTGTACTGGAGGAAACTAAGAGAGACTATCCAGTATCCCCATGTAAACAGGATCTGATATGAACAGTCAGATTTGTCTCAAAAGACAGCAAAAAAATATATTAACACTAGTGTAGAAATCGTCATGCGTACGGTTCTTATGTAATGGAAAGTGACCATAAATATAATTACGTTATTCGCACGTATCACCCTTGAGTAAAAAAGATACTGCGTTCTGTGAAAAAAGAACATTATTGATGTTAAATTTTAAAAGTTTTATCATGATGCCATTGATGTCATTAAGGTACTCATCGTGGACTTGTAATGACATTTAAATACTGTTTTCCTCGCCATTTTCTTACCGATCCATGTCCTGTCCAGGTAGATTGATACAAAAGAGGGCGGAATGGTGAAGTAATCGACAAACGAGTACAGCTCAAGCATGAACCAGAACTTGTCGCTGGCAGCGATGAACTGAAAAAGAAGGAAGAATTTGTTCATTATTAAAACGGTAGGCATTGTGTCCCCTATATGTACTACCACGAGCAATATTTTACGTAACTTACATGTATAACACAGCTAAAATAACCCATGACAATGTTAATGACTTACGAATTAGGGATAAGCACCTGCAGCCAAAGTCTGTGATTATCCCCTTTTTCCTAGATCCTGTCTAATTAATGTAAAGCAAGACTTCCTGAGAGGATTTCATTTCCAGCCGTTGCTCATTTAACGTATGACGTCACATCAAGACTTAGCAGTTAGAGTGGTTCACTCATTGGGATCATGTTACAATACCAGATGCAAAGTTAGCTGTTTTAGTTAAATTGTGATTAGGAGCATGATAATCAATCTAGAATATCCCGCTCTTTCAAGTTGCTGAAGAAAGCCATTTTTCCTCAAATGCTTTTGGTAAAGTTGAAACATATAAAAGGCTCGGTTTAGCATGGAACCACGACGGTCCAGATTTCGAATTCATCCCAAGTTCGACAGTTTCCCAAGTTTATTTTTCATGTACACTGTACAGTCATTGTGCCATGTTCACAGGATCTTCACAGCGCGGAGCGCGCAGCAGTACCCGCCGAGACTGGCTGCAGAGATTCCCGATAATAGCATTATTCTCGGGTACCGACTTTAAGGCTATTATAGCAATCCCGAGAATAAGAGCGAAATCCCGAGAATAAGAGCGAAATCCCAATAATAAGGCCCTAGTACACATGTAGAGGTGTTAACTCCAGTATACAGTTCATGTCCGACTCGACTTTGCATGAAGTATACAGTTCATGACCGACTCAACTTGCCCGACCTCTAGCTCTGCCTGAAAAGCTTATTATCGGCCCTCTATTACTTTAACATTGCGCTATTCTCGGAATTGCTACATTAAAGTCGGAAACCGATAATAGCGACGACCAGTCTCGGTGGGTATGAATTCAAACTATTACTCGATACTCACTCTGATGAAGAAGTAGACCATGAAGAAAATATTGAAAGCGAGATCGATCTGCTGCGTGGTGTTCATGGACCACGGGATGCACTTCTCCACGCCCTCCGAGCTCGCGTCGATGAAGTAGATGACGAGGGACGCGATCGAGAGGATGAACACCAGGCACACCTGAAAAAACGTGTCAAGAGGAACAGTTTAGGCATGATAAAACTGGGCAATAGGGTCTCAAAAGAGGTCACTATGTTACCCGCATAAATGGAATATATCCTTCAATGCATAATGCATTACATTATACAATATATTTACCGCTTAGCTATAAGCAAAAGACAAGTGTATATAGATCAGTAATAAAGCAATATTACAAGCTTCCTATCATCCTACGCAAATGTTAACGTTCCCCTCTTGACTCCTGTAATTACGTGATAGTTGGCCTTAATTACTTGTTGCATTGTTAAGCCGTCTGTCTGGAACAGTTACAGCTTTTTAACAAAGCATGGCCAAGGGCATTCTAACTCATTAATGAGCATGTATTCTTCCATTACTTTTTGTATGTAAATAACTTGTTGAAGTATGATACACGTAAAAGTCAAATTACGGCAACCATTGTATAAAGTTATAGAGTAGACTCACCAGAATCCTCCCAGTCCCTGTCTGCCCTGATATCAACTCCCCGGCCCAATCCTTTGCCTCACTCATAAAGTCCCCATCCGGCCCGCCGGCATCCGGGTTCTGCCCCTGCAGCCTCAGCTTCTTCGCCTCCTCCTCCTGCCGCCTCAGCTCCGCCTGGCTGTACTCGTCCTCGTCGGTGCGGCAGCACATGGAGACGACGCCGCGGACCACGACCACGGACATGACGCCCATGAGGAACGTGAAGATGGAGGAGAGGAGGAAGCACCACCATTTGCGCTCCTAGAAGGAAGAAAATCAAGTTATATATTTATTCAAAGGTAGCTACAAATTTTAATAATATAAAACTTCCAAAAGAGAAGCTTTTAAGATACATTAGGCTTCTATCAATAGCTGCTCATATCAGATTACGATTAATTTTTTTTACTGGTTTTGGGATTTAAACCTTCAAGCTAATGTGTCGCACAGGTTATCATTTGTCAAATTGTGCCTCACAAAATTGGTCTAAATGAAGCTGGTAGCTAACGGAGTCAATTTCATCTTCCCGGTTCAATAAGTTTAAAACATTATGCGACATAATTACATGTAACTTACATTTAACATGCCATATTCGAGGTTCCCCGAGACTGATTCAATCTCCAAGTACCAAATATTTTAACTAACTACGTGTAAAGTTTATTTAAAATGTAAAATATTTATTTCCATTCTTGCATAACATCCCTGTATTCGCTCCCAAACTTGCACATTGATCATTGGCATGTCAAAATTATGCCAAACAGTACAAACATTTGACTGATTAAATTGAGGCTAATCTGATTAAATATCCCCTTTCCTTTTCATGGATAAGTACAAACGTAACATCGATGAAAATGACATGCTCAGTCCACTTGGATTGTTGTAAATAATATGCATTCACTACCCCAACGTCGTAATATATTAACATGCCAATGCCAGATATACACTTTGTGCGTTGGTATATAATATGTGTATGTAACATAATAATAAATATGATAATAAACCGTATGTAAGCTTGAAATATTATATGACACTAACAACCATAGCATTGTATTGCGTCAAAAACGTACTACGTCGGGTATAAAACTTTTTAATGTGCGCTTTTATGCACGCACAGAATTGCACAAAAACGAGCTCTATTCAACTTCGGTATTCGGCATTGCATTCTATCTTGCTTTTGCTGCTCGCAGTATCGTTGACAAAAGGCC
>LR139128.1:15017-45192 GCA_900659605.1 Tisbe holothuriae | reverse complement strand
TTTGAAGATTAAAGACAGAGGAGGATTAAACCTGATTTTGGGGGAAATATGTCTTTTATGGTCGTACGCTCGGTTACGTTACCAATGGACGTATGTACATATCGAACGGAAGTCGGTGCATTTTTAGCGCTAATGTGATGTATATTCTGCAGTGTTTTATACGTATGAATTTTGCACATTGATCGCTTTTCATTGGCAATAATTCACCGTGTAATTACAACATTGTTTCGTTGGGTGTCGAAAGGAATGTCGCTTCTTTTTCTCGGTACAAGAATCATCTTAAGGAACGTGCGTTGGCAGTAAAAATATGGCAACGAATCTTCTCGTTAAAGGTCATGTCAGAAGTAGCTCGGTGTAAACATGTAAAGTCACTCTGTTTTGTTCTCTTTTTAGTCGGGTTTGTAGCAGTAGTAGTATATCAACTCTTTGACAACGGTCCAATTACGAGTATAACATGCATGATGGCAGAGCATTTGCTTAATTAAAATATGTGCACGAGAGTGGGCGAAATGAGGGTGATTGTCGTTTGAATAACTAGACCTTAATGATGGCGTATACTTCACATGATACAATCCTTGCTGTATATATTTATTCCATCGTGTTATGTGACCTTTGGACTGGAATGTAGAGAAGCTTTATATTCTTTTTATCGTCTGTATTTGATTCAAAATTTAGTTCCATGTAAACAGTCAATGGGATGCTACAATGGGCTAATTTTAATTGTAGCGTTTCCTGTCACTGTTGTTGTTTACTGTTTAGCACGTGATATCGACTCGAAATGTCTGCGTAACCAACAATGATGTCAAAGCCACCCATAAAAGTGTGTTATAGCGTCTTTAAATGTCAAGCACAGAGGTCATAATAATTGCTCGACAACGAAAAGTAATTTTCGACTTGTCTCAGCGCCTATTTACGACCGTTGCTGGAAAGGAGAAGAAGTGAAAAACACGCCCTTTTATCGTCTAAATTTGCAGCCATTACAAGAATCATTTGACGAATCATTTAAGACATTTCCACGTCAACCATAAACGTCATTCATTCCCCATTTAATCCATTTGGGAGGCTAATTTCTGCCATATCACTGTCACCTTAAATGCCGCACCCTCTGCTCAAAAAGTGCTAAAGTCATGGGTCTCATTACACCTTGTCTTGTTCGTCGAGCATTTAAATTCGTTAGTGTCCTTCGAGTTAAGTGCATTTAATGGGTAGAGCTGGGTTAATTAAGTGAAAAACATTATGCACAGTTCTCATTATTAATGCATTTTAAAAGGGAGGAACAAAGACCGTTTTTCGTTCTTGTTTATTTGACACCTTCGACCGATAATCTCCAAAAATGTGTTCAAAAATGATCCAAACTTCCTGCAAATGAGAATCATTTGCATAAGATGCTTGTCAAAGAGCGAATGATTAGCACATCCATTTTCCCATGCATGATCGATAAAAATGTCATATATGAACAGAAGTAATGTTTTAAAAGAGTAATTTATTTGTTAAATGTATGATGCATTAAATTGATAGAAACGTTACTAAACTCAATCATCTCTCTGTGTGCAGCAGCATCGTAACTACGTTTATTTAATTCATAATTGTATTCCTGCACTAAAAAAGTTGTACAGACTAACAAAACAGACCTCGAGACCAATTCTCCTGACACCAATTACAGCTAAAGCCCTCAATAGTCATCCTAGTGCATTAAATCAGCTCTCAAAGCGACCATGCTAACAGTATTCGACAGCGACCTGTCACCGTACATCTGAGAGGCCTTTTAACGCTCGGTCGCCCAATCGGAGCTCAGTCTCTCTCCGCTCGTGGACGGCTTGAATGTCCCAGCGAAGTAAACGTTATGACCGCTGGGGGTTGCGGTGAAGGAGCTCAGCAGCATACCAGACAGAATAATGGCTGGGCAATGGGCAGTGCATTTAGAACTCGGTGGAGTGTTTTAGTGATTCTAGGAGTCTTTGTGTCTAACACTTATGGGGAATTTAGTAAGTTATAATAGAGTGCTTATATGAAGTGCGTGATGAACTTGTTTCGTTGTTCAGCATGTCCATTAAACACGGATTCTGGTGGAGACTCCTGTGGTTGGGAACCAGCATCGGGATATTGTTATAAGCTCTTCTTCCACGAAAAGACTGCTGAAGAAGCAGCGGAGGCGTGCAGATGCATGGGCACACCAGACTGCCCAGCAAAGCTACTGGAAAGCATAAATCTTGAAGGTAGCATAAACCATTACATTATTATCAAATATCACACAATCATGACTTTGCCTAGATTTAGACACAATATTGCCTGAAGGAGACGGGGAGCGAGAGATGAATTATTTCATTCAGCAACAAATTGCAGGTACGAATAGTTTTTTTTTGTAAAATGGCCAAAATCCACCATAATTTAGCTGATGGCGGTCTCGCCGTCAACTTTGACCAGAGCCTTCTCTCGACTGACGTGGCCGCCACCGTGCGCCTGCCATTCATTTGCCAGAGCTGCAGGCGAGAGGAATGCCCGCAAATATGCCTTATATGCGACGGAGGTAAGCCTACCGAGATACTGATGGAACATAGCTCTAAAAGCTCATTGTTCCAGACCCGGTTGCGGGCAGCTGGAGCTCCTGGCTTCCGTTTGAAGAGTGCATGCCGCACGAGAAGGGCAACGACATGTGCGGCACTGGATACCGCCGATTGCGGCGGCATTGTGACACGCCGCCGCCCGCGAATGGGGGCGTATGTAGGCTCAGTGATGGGACAAATGGCACCATAGATTTCAAGTTTGTGGAGTGCTATTTGGGAGACTGCGAGAGTAAGAGTGCCTACAACAAAGGACTGTATTCTGTATACATGATAATTATACTTTTTAATTTCAGCTGTGCTTGCTGGATTGTTAGATTTTGACGATTTGTTCACCGTGCAATATGCAGATCCAGACTCACAGGAATTCAAAGCTGATGAGATTATAGAAGAAGAAGTAAATTGAATTATAGATCCATATAGTGGCCCATGATTATTCTTGATATTATTTTAGCTTTGTAGAGCTCTCTCCATCAACCCAGAGCTAGAAAATGCCCTAAACAGAGTCAGCGTCACTTCAAGATCAATCTCGGACGATAGTGGCGGAGTCTCCTTTCACTTTCAAATGTTTTTCAACACGGATAAACTGAAGGAAATGGACAAATTCGGTTCTATAGACAGAGTTGCAGTGGAAGAGAAAATGTTGGACACAACAGTGTTGGCAAAAAGAGTGGAATCTTCCCTTCAGGGAGTGAAGATGTCTATGAAGTCATTTATTGGCCTGAGAGTGGTAGATAAAGGTACTCTTTAAATGGGGCTACTCGGAGAAGATAACATTTTAACCTTCTCAGTTGACGGGCAGTGGGGTGATTGGCGATCACAAAACGGCCCTTGTCCAGTGTCTTGTGGTGGGGCGCCAATGCCCCAGTTGCGTATGTGTGACACTCCCAAGCCACTGAATGGAGGGGCTCTCTGTAAGGACGACAATGACATGGAGAGTATGGAGGACTATAGAATGGATGTGTGCAACAACAACCCGTGTCCAGGTAGTCATTCTTAATTCTAACACTCGTTTTGACATCATATGCTCCTCCTGTCCTTCACAGACGAAGTTTTCCTGCAATTAACCATTCATGATGCGAAAAGAGATGAACATGCTGATAATGAAGTTGAATGGGTACATAAAGAGGTACATCATACATATAAAGGGTTTATTGGCAAGCCACATGTTCTTCAACTCTACTTTTAGCTCGATGACAGATTGACAGGTTATGTTGATGGATTGCAAAGTGTCGACATCGTCATTATGAGAGCTGATGCTGCAAACCCTGACCGAATTCACATATCGGCCATTGTTCGCACTTTGCATTCTGATCCGACAAGTGTTTCTTCGGAAGTTCAGACGGTTTTAGCACAAAGTGATGTGATCAGCGATGTGTCAGTACTAATGAAAGGTATAATTTATGGGGCATTCATGATTGTAACTCGTACTAATAAAAGACTCTTTGTAGCTGATGGTCAGTGGGGTGCCTGGTCAGAGGCGTCTGAATGCAGCCTGGAGTGCGGCGGGGGTGAGTCGACGCGCATGCGCTTGTGCGACAGTCCCCCACCTGTTGGAAGGTCGGCCTTGCTGTGCACAACAGAGACGGGAGACAGAGAGATGCAAGAGAAGAAGGTTGTTGAGTGCAACAAACACAGATGTCCAGGTTCGTGAATATGTGCACACGTAAACATTTTATAGACTTCAGGCCAGCTGGTAGACAGAATCTGAATATGCATTTTTGCTTAATGTTGTTGTTTTCCTTATAGACCGGCTGGACGGCACAATGTCATTGGCTATAGCAGGGACCAATGTGGAGTCAAATCTTGACTATAATGCAGCAATGAAGAGTCTGGAATCCAAGGTTAGACATATCGAGTGATATTTTTCACCTTTAATATGTATAATTACTTTCAGCTTGAGCATATCTTGGGTCAAGATACAGCATCGCTTCCTTTACTTAACCATGTTTCGGTATCCAACATGAACCCTTCAGAGGAGAGATCCCTTGAATTCAAAGTAAACTTGAGACTTGCTTTTGATAATGAGGAGGGCATCCAGACCGACATGAAGCAACTGACAAGTTCAGTCCAAGAATACTTACAATCTCAGTTGGAAAACTTGAACTTGGAAGATGGGTTACAAGCTGTGTCAAGCAGTTTAATCTTGAAACCAGTGGAAGAAGAGCAACTAGGTATGATACTGCTCTCAGTATTGGTCATACAGAGTAATGACTGTTGCATTTAGATCCCATTGACGGAGGCTGGGGCCAGTGGCAGCCCTCAGGCCCTTGTTCAGTCACCTGCGGGGAGGGGTCGCACCCAGCCCTGCGCCTCTGTGACTCCCCAGTGCCCCTTCACGGCGGCCGGGCCTGCGAGACCTTTGACGGGCAGCTGAGGACGCTGGAGCGCACTCGGGAGCTCAAGTGTTTCATGCCAAAGTGTCCAGCGGCCGAGGAGGAGAAAAGTACAACAAATATTTATGACTCTGCATAAGTCAACTTATAACGCTTTTTGATTGTTTTAGGCAACGGAAGGGCGAGTCCAATTCAAAGTCTGTTCGGCATGTTATGGGGGTGATAAATGCATGCTTAATAGGCCGACACAAGTGTTAAAGGAACGGACTTCAGCAGAGATGAACCATTATAAGCAGTAGAATATACATTGCTATAGAACACAATGAACTAAAATTACTCATTTATACAAACCAGGGAGACGTAAAATATAATAGATATAAAATGACAAAAGTGATTGCATCAGTAAGAATGCAAATAAAAGTCATTAATTTTTACCATAAAATGCATTAGGATAAAACCGCGATACGAGTGAAAATGCAATTAACTTTGTCGGTTTACAACAGTGGCACGATTCGCCCTCTTCTTATATATTTCCAGGAAAAGGATATAAATTGAATAATTACCGTTTTTCCGTCCGCAGATAAACACAACTTCAATTCCCACGCGAACTCGTACGCCAAAACTTTTATGCTAATTCCAGCCATTGTTGAACTCATTAAAAATCCCGCCAATATCGTCATCGTCTCAGCATGGAATAATAATCTTCCACGATGATTCCTGTGCGTAGATCTCCTAAACTGAGGAAGAAGAAGAGCTGCAAAATGCGCCCTCAAAATGGGATTATGATGTATTTATGCCCTCTTTGCACGACGTTGGCGTCTGGCGCTGAGCACAAAGAAGGATTCGTCTTACGCACCTCAGGTGATCTCGATCTTCTTCTTCTTCTTCTTCTGGAAGATATCTTCTTGGTCTCAGTCGTTGTTCTCCACTCAAAAGGATTAGATCACCATAAAAGAAAGTAGCAACATGGCCAAGGTAAGGACAATTAATCGTATAAATGGAAACTCAGAATTGCAAGCAGATACGCAGAGATAATATGTATAGACATGTAATACATAACAAAATATTAATAAGAATCTACGTAGATCAGTGCATATAATCTATACATATTGTATATATATTCAAACGCAGACATACATCATAATGCAGACCAGTACATACTCAAAATTTTATCTAGTCTATGAATCTAGCCTAGCATTAGCCGTGCGTTGATAAATGCATTTATTAGCTCAATAAATTGTATTGATAGCGACTCAGCGAATCAGGGCACCTAATTATGTGTACTCGTATGCTACTTTATTGCCATCCCAAATCGATCTATTATTGCATGTATTTTATATTGTCTCGGAGATGTCATACAAGGGTAATAAATCTAATACAAGATTATAGATCATTCAGTTTTATATACGAATGAATATGGTACGTATCTTAATTGTGTGTGCGTATTACTCGTATTTAAAATGGAAATGGAAAAAGGGTGCCACAGTCTTGAAATCATTTTGCTGAAAACGGAAATGTACATATTTCAGCGATAATAAAATGTAATATTTACCATGGCACTAAGTAAACCAGTACGGTTATCATAACGACCAAAATAGAGTAGATGACTAATAAATAACATTTAGATTACTTTACCGTTACACGACTCAATTGATGAGCTGAATATAGAGGTCGTCGGTAAATTATCTAAATATCGGCATCCTCTTACAAAAAAATTTGCTTCATCCTGCAAAACACCTTTCCGCCGCTCAATGATTTATAATAGACGCCATTATTCCTTATTTATTGGCATTATTAGTGTTAAATGGTTTTAGAGTAAGGCTTTTACAGGGCCGGACCTCATTTATGATTGATATGTATAGATTTATTGAGCACATTTGGGTAGAAAAAGCCTTTTTATGTAAGTATTTCCTAATGGACTTCACATCCGAGCCCTGAACTTCACATAAAATAAATGTGCTCCGACGAGGGAAATGAGGTGCATTTTTATTAATCGTTATTGGAGCTCATTTCCTTTTAAATTGGCTGGTGACATATTGGCAGGATGGAGAATAACCAGCGAAGATAGATCGACAAAAACTGTTCTTCACAGTTCATCGATCAAAGTAAAGATTGCAAGGTCACATTTCTGGATTATTGCATAAAAGTTGCTTATTTACAAGCCATAATTGCCTTTGTTGCACCGGCCATACAAGGCATTAAATAGGCATTTTTATGCCTGACCTTGCGAAATCGAATAAAAGCGGATCCATTGTCTTAGAATCAGTGAAGGAGAGCTGAATTTAGAAACACAATGCAATGTTATTATTAGTCTCGGTCAGCTATTGTCTGGATAATTGAAAAAAAAGTTTGCATGATTTGCTCCAGATAATTGAACGTTATGGACCATGCATATGTTTCATGTTTCAAATCTAATTAAGCTTATTGTTTCTAAATTAAAAATGCGATAAATATTACTTATAGCTTAATAAAAATATTTCATATAATGTGTGCGAGTAGACGTAACTAATATTTCAAGTACGTGTTTCATTCCTCAAATTGGTTAACCAACAACACTTTTATTACATTCTAAACCGCATTAGTTTCGCGTTATGATGACACCTCATCATAACAATCAAGTCATTTTTATTTTTTATCTTTATTTGCCGCTCAGCAGAACTCTATCTTTTTTTCGTCAAATTAACGTGCTAATCAACGCAGCGTGAAATATATTGTTAGAAAAGACAAAAAAAAAGTTTATCTCCTTTCCGTGGTTGCATTTGATATTCACACCAAAGACGGATGCAGCAAACCTTGACATGTCCTTCCTGCTAATGATGATCCTTTTAGATTCTCGCAACCCTGTCTTGCCTGATTGTGGCCGCCTCCAGTGAGGCCTTCTACCCCGGCGCCGGCGGATACTCATTTGCCACCAACTACGGCCATCACCGTCAGCATGGCTTCAGAGCTGTACCGGCAGTGCCTTCATCTCACTATGCGTATCAGGGTATGAAACAAAAAGTTAAGCCAAGGTTAAAAATTTTACTCATGATATAATTAGGTGCCCGTCTCGCATATCAGCCATTCTCCGTGGCTGCCCGTGCTGCTCCCGTGGCCCACGCCCCTGCCCCCGTGTACGAACCCGAGCCCGTCGTTGCCCCTGCCATCATCCCTGCCGCCCCTGAGCCCATCGCCCCCGTCCAGGGCCAGGTCCACGCCACCCAGTTCCACGCCCAGGACGAGTTCGGCAACGTTGCCTACGGCTACGCGAACCCAAACTCTGCCAAGGAGGAGACCCGCGATGCCCTGGGCCGCGTGTCCGGTGCGTACAGCTACGTCGACGCCACTGGGCGCACCAACCACGTCCGCTACGTGGCTGACGATGCCGGGTTCAGGGTGACTGGCGCCAACAACCTGCCGATCGGGCCGGTGGAGACGCCAGAGGTTGCCGCGGCCAGGGCGGCGCACTTCAGGCAGTTGCAGAGGGTGGGCAGCTACCCGTACTGAGTTCTTACTGTGCCTGTGGTCGTGTTCAAAAATGGGATATAGCTTTAAAATCTAAGGTGGAGAAAGATCGACTTTAATGTACAAAATAGTATGTCAGTAGACATATTGAAAAAAATGTGCTCTATTTGTGACTGGCATGAAATATACACAAATTATAGTTGAAAAAAATTTACTTTGTGATTTAAATACGTAACACGAAAACAATACAGTAATCTCTAGCAATAAAACGGCGGCGTTCGTAATCCTGTGAACGGCGGGTCAATATCTCAAACATTTTATAACAAAGGAGTCCTTGTTTAGTGTTAATCCTGGAAATATTACAGGGATAATCAACTAATAACAAAAACAGCTCCATGTATGTTTATGACCATGGCTAACTCTAGGAATTTGGATTTTTTTCACAGATATGATTACAAGTTTTAAGTTTTGTCCTGGTCATTTTTTG
Organism: Tisbe holothuriae; assembly: GCA_900659605.1. Taxonomy (NCBI): domain Eukaryota; kingdom Metazoa; phylum Arthropoda; class Copepoda; order Harpacticoida; family Tisbidae; genus Tisbe; species Tisbe holothuriae. The sequence continues at coordinate 36,364 of LR139128.1, read as the reverse complement.
TCCCTTCTCCCTCCAAGATGGAGCCTTGGATGAAGATCGCCGTGTTCAGCGCAGTCTCATTCCTGCTCTCCGGAGTCATTTTCTTTAATATTGCCTGGTTCACCAGCGATCACAATGACAAGACCATCACCATTGAAAAGGTAAAAAGGGACATAGCAAGGCATATAAAGAGAGTTAATTAATGAGATATTGCAGGAGCTGACAGAGGAAGAATCGAGCAGACTTGACCTCATGAACGCATATCTTGAAGACAAGCTTGATATCTTCAATCTGGAAGACGACTATGCCGCCATAGACCGGGATCAAATCGAAGAGTACCTCAGGGAACTCTCCGTTAAGCCTCATGTTGCCGGTTTGAACCAGGACGAGGAACTTGTCGAGTACATCCGAGGTCTCTGGGACGAATTCCTTGACTCGGTCGAGGTGTCCAGCTACAACCTCAGGTTGTCCAGACCCGACCCCGACAACGACAACGTCATCACGCTCTCCAGCGAGGGAAACGACTTCTTCGCGACGAGCAACAGGGAGGACATCCCGGACCTGGATGAGAACTTTGTCGACGCGTATCTGGCGTACACCCCGGCAGGGGACGTGACTGGGGAGATTGTCTACGTCAACTACGGCCGAGTGGAGGACTTTGAAAAGATCAGCAACCCTGATGACGATGAGTTCTACACGGATGTCGCTGGCAAGATCTGCATGATGCGCTACGGGAAGCTCTACAGAGGGAATAAGGTCATGAACGCGGAGGACTTCAAGTGCGCGGGGGCAATCCTCTACTCGGATCCCAGGGAGGTTGCTAGTGAAGGAACGGGAGAGTTTGATGTGTACCCGCACACCCAATTCCTGCCCGGATCCGGGATCCAGAGAGGATCCACCAACCCCTCAGACGGATGCCCTTCAACACCTAATTGGCCCAGTCTGGAGAAGGCGTTCAGACTGCCCGATGAAGAGCTCTACCTGCCGGGAATCCCTGCTCAGCCCATTGGCTATGATGACGCAACCGTGATCATGCGTCACATGACAGGCAAGGCTTGTCCGCCTGATTGGCAGGGTGGCATCGTAGACGACGATGTGGACTACAACCTGGGTGGGGCCTTTAACGAGGCTTCATGCGGCACTAATTGCACAGCTCGCCTGAGGACCTTCAATAAGTTGGAGACAACTTTCAATTCCAATGTGATTGGGATCATCAGGGGTGAGATTGAACCCGATCGGTTTGTTATGATGGGAAATCACAGGGATGCTTGGGGATTTGGTGCCATTGACGCCTCTTCTGGAACGGCTCAGCTGCTGGAGGTCACAAGGATTCTGGGGGAGAAGCTCAAGAATGGCTGGAGACCACGTCGGTCAATGGTGTTCCTTAGCTGGGGCGCTGAAGAGCACGGTCTAATTGGGTCAAGGGAGTTTGCCGAGGATTTCCGTGTGAAGCTCATGGAACGGTCTGTGGCCTATGTCAACATTGATATCTGCTCCAGTGGTCCCATTTTCAAGGGATCGGCCACACCCATGCTGCAAGACAGGATGGTCAAGACGCTGAAGGAGATCCCAGACCCAGCCAATCCGGATGTGCCCTATTACGACAGGTGGGAAGCATGGCATCAAATCGATAACCCAGCAGGGTACATCCCCAAGATCGGCACTCCAGGAGCTGGCAGCGACCATGCCAACTTTATCTTCTTCCTCGGCGTTCCCGTTGTAGACGTGACCTTTGGCCCTGACGACAAGAACATCTCCAGCCTTGCCGGCAACGGCTACCCCACGTACCACACCGGATTTGAGACCTTTGAGCTAATGAAGAATGTCATCGACAAGGACTTTGAGACGCATGAGGTCTGCACCATGATATCACTTAACCTCGGACGGAACTTGGCGGACGCCTCAGTGCTGGACATGGAGCCGCAAGAGTACCACGACCTCATGGTGGCCGCCATGGCGTCGTCCGGGACCTTGGACGACCTGGATCACTACGAAGTGGACATCTCCCCCGTTCAAGAGATGATTGATCGATTCGGTGAGGCCGTCACGATGTGGAAGGCGAACGCTGCGGCGTCCGGCCGGGAGAGTGACCCGCTTCTGGCGCGGATGTACAACGACCAGGTGTCCAAGATCGACCGGCTGTTCCTGCTCAACCAAGGGTTGCCACCAGATCGTGCAGACATGCGCCATGCCATCATCGCCCCGTCCATGTTTAACTCTTACGGGGCGTCATCGTTCCCAGGGATCAGCGATCTACTGCACTACATCAAGCTGCTGCCTGAGGGGTCCCAGGACCAGCTGGATAGGATCCGGCAGCTGGAGATGCACGTTTCGGATCTCATGATTGTCATCAAGTCAGCTTGCGATTATCTTCTGGACCTGCACAAGATTGAAACAACATGGGAGTCGTAATTAACTATAAAGTATTTTTATTATAGAAATATATTTTGTCCGATTGAAATTCGGCTATTAATTGACTCCTCTGGTATCTTTGTAACATTGAAGAGCACTCCAAACGTGAACCCTTTCCCCCTCTGAACAGCCGCTTGTGAGAGTGCTTGCATGAGCTCCGGGGTTTCATAGCCAGTTTCCTGATCGATCCCCACCATGCTGCACCTCTCACACAAACTCCTTTTATCCAATTTGATCTGACTTCCCTCGAATTTGAGTCGATTCCAATGTTCCTCTGTCATTGGACCCGCTCCCTTGATCACAATGTTGCCTCTGAATTGACGGATTACCCATGATGACAATGATTGTCCCGAGGACGGTTTGAAATCGACTTGACACGAGAGGTCACCACAAGTTGAACTGGAATTTGACAGATTAAATTTCGTTTTTAGTCGAGTGGTACTTGCTTTATACCTGTTTAAGACAAGCAGATGACCCTCATTTGCTAATGACATCTGCTCAGCTTCCTTCTGACGCCTCCTCTCCCTCTTCACCAGACTGACCAGCCTGAGGTCAGCCTCACCCAGCGCCTCCTGCATCCACTCAGTCGCAGCCTGCCCTCCACAGTCGATACCGGACACCCTCTCACCGCAGACCTTGCCCACGCACATGTCGTTCTCCTCAACTGCTTCGGACTGAGTATCATTGATGGGAATGGTCAGCGTTTCCTTCATTCCAGGGTAGGTCAGGGTAAGAGTCTGTTTTTCAAGGTCTAATTTCGGGGACACCAAACATAGGGCTGAAAAAGACTCGTAACTATTGAACGCCCAAGGAGTATGTTACTAGACTACCTGGCAACCTCTTTTGTGACAAGCACTGCCCACCTCTCATAACCGCCCACTGCCTATCATATAGCAGCCCCATAGTTCCCATTGGCCATGAATCCACCTCCATCGCGCCACAGCTCTTCACAGGATAGACGAAAATCTTCTCCACAGTCAAAGTCTCTCCTGGTCCGATTTCCTTCGGATTGATTCTTGACTGCAGATGGGATGTTCGTAGCAGATTGACGATGCAATCAACGTCCTCCTCCCGGTTGTAGTAGCCAAAGGAGAGGCGGATGCTGCCCACTGGGTTGCCGTCCACAAGGTCGATGTCATCACCGCAGACGTGACCCTGGTCAAAATGGGATTGCTGATCCTGCAAGAAAGAGTTATGAACTCAAGGATGATGTCTTAAACTATTTACTCACCTTGTCTGTAATGGAAAGATACCTCTGGCAGGCCCCAATGTTGCAAAAGCAGCCTGTGCGAAAGACGATACCCTGGGGAAAGTGGAGTCGATGGACGTAAAATATGTTTATGCTATTCGAGTACTCACCTTACTCTCTGCTAGACGCTTGAAGGCAACATATCCGATGTGATTGCCGTCAGATCCCAGAAGATTAAAGTTGACTATTGGACCTTGTTGCGTGGAATCATGGCAGTCGGATATTGAGTTGAATGTGACTAATTTCTAAAGAATTAAAGTGAATATTTCAATAAATGTTCAATGCGGAATATTTTCATTACCTGTCCATTATTGTACACCAGCTTTGCTAGCTCGCTTCTGCAATACGATGCTAGCCGGAAGACCTTTTCAGATACCTTTGCAATGCCCCCAAATTGATTGAGAGTGTCCAAACCGTGTCTTAGTGAAAGTATCCCCAGAAAATGCTGAGTGCCATCTTCAAACATTTCATGAGTGGCAGCTTGTCGAAAGTAGTGCTGACGACTATGGACCAAGTGCATTTCAACAGTTCCACCTGCAAGAATTAAGTTAATTTCCCCCAAACTATAGAGCAATATTTACACACCTCCAAAGTATTTCTTCTTCAATAACTTGACCGAAGCGTTTCTCATAATGAGAGCTCCAAGTCCGGTCGGGTATCCGAACACTTTGTAGAATGAAACCGCGACGAAATCCACTTGTGAAAACTCGGATCCTCTGAGATCCAACGCTGCCGTGGACAACCAGGCAGCCCCGTCCAGAAGGACAATGCAGTTTGGAGAGGCTCGCTTGACAGCACGAACCCACTCTCCGATGGGAAATCGGACGCCGCAAAAGTTGGACATTGCCGGAAGGATGAGGAGGCTCTTCCGATCTCCGGGTGGCATTTGCAAGTTGGACATGTTCTCCCGGCTGACGGCTGTGACAGGAACATCTGAAACATGTACACTTTAATGCTGGGTGATTGGTGCTGGATTTCAGCATTAACTACCTTTTGGAAACAGTTCTCTAAGTCCCACAACACTGGTATGACTCTCCTCCAGATATGCCACTGCCTTGACCTCTGATACGAGGCTCTCGCAGACCTTCTTGAGGGACTCTGTGGTGCCTGAAGTAAATGCCAGAGAGTGGCTGTCTGACGATGAATGGAACAGTTCTGCAAGCAGGCGCTCTCGAATGGCATCAACCTTGGAGCGGGTACGTGGAGATCTAATGCAGAGTTACAGTATTTCATTTAATATGACGGTACTTTGGTAATTTAATGTCTTACGTATGTGGGTTTGCAACAGTGGCTGAAGAGAGCTCTTGGAAGATTGATTTAAGCTGAGACTGTGATGCGATGCCAGCGCCAGCCTGGTCAAGGTACACGCTGCGACCAATGTCTTGGTAGAATTGGGGAAACTCTTCTGATAATTGCATCTTAAGTTATACGTGTATATCACAGCACTCTGAATTAACCGTTAGTATGTTTTATTGTTATCTCTTTCTTTAAAATACACATAGCACTAGCTGAAGCCATAGAAGATTGAGCGTGTATAATGCCCTTTGAGATGGAAGAATCTTTTGCTTTGCGTTTATGTCTTGAAGAGTCAAGTGCTTTTGTTGACAGGTTTATATGAACATGTTTTGCTGCACTCAGCGTTGAAAACTGGGATAGAGAAAAGAATTATTACAACTGGAATCAATGTTGTTTTATACAGTATAAACGTTTCATTAAACGAAGAAGTACATTCTGCATACTTGTCAGAGGAGTCTCTGAATGTACAGCAAATTCCATTTTAGCTCTTTGGTTCATCAGAACAATCGAAACTATACTTCTTTAACAAGAGGTATCCCTTGTGTGTCAGTCTTTGTACTTAGGATAAAGTAAGCAGAACGCGTCGTGATGGATCGTTTTTTAATAGAGGGACATGAATTTCATTGGTACACTGACTACCAACCATTCACTCAACTCCTGAAACAAAGCCATATATAGAAGTAGAAAATGTCCAGCTATGTGTCTTTATTGACCTTAGTAATACGAATGCATTACACATATAAAGATAGCCTCAGTTATCCGCAAACTCTTCTTCCCTGTCATCATCATAGTAGAAGTCGACGAGATCGTCCTCCGTCAGCGACGCGTCCATCTCGCCGGGCTGGATCACGCCGTCGCCGTTCACATCCAGGGCGGCGAAGCGCGCGCGCTCAACGGCACGCTGCTCCTGCTGCAGGCGACGGAGCTGAGCGGGGGTGGAGCGGTGGCGGATGTGCGCGAGGGTCTCGGCCACGTCCAGGACGAGGTCGCGGTTCAGGTCGAGGGAGTGGAAGTGGGCGGCGATCTACAGCAAGGGGCATATGATTAGCACGTACCACTACAATGAAGACCATTGCTGGAGTCTGATTCGATACATCAAAGCTTCAATTCAGTACTTGTTACAGAACAGTGTAGGAGGTAACATGAGCAAAGCCAACTAATGTAACTGCCTATAACTATTATGATCTAATCTTACTGGGTTCCTTGTGTCCCTCTTGTAACGTGCATTCTGATCCTCCTCCTCCTCATTTGAGTCGACCGTGCCGTTGTTCTTCCTGCACTCGCCGGCGCAGTTGCAGCAGAAGACGTTGCAACCCCCGGTGGCGCAGCAGTCCCAGGGGTGGACCAGCCCGCCGTCGCCGCACTCACACTTTACATCCTGAAACAAAGCATTTATAGCTGGTAGTTACGGTAGTAACGTGACAAGTAATGGTAACCTATGCAACAGTACCTTGTTCATAACCCACGGGCAGCAAATGGCCCAGGCCTGTGGCAGAACAAGGGCCCCGATGATGCAAACCGCCAGCAGATATTTCATCATGTAATATTATTGCTTCCTTCCTCCTTTGGGAGTTGAGAGACAAATGAGAATCCAGATTCTCCAAGATTTAAACTAGTTATGTGGAGCAGCAGCAGCAGAAGTCGTACAACTGTGCGGCAGATGGGACGAGAAGACGGAGACGACGACACCTCCGAAGGGAAGAATAGGACAAATATGGAAGTTCAACTATGGTAGGCATACATGGACACAAGGGCTCGATTTAAATAGAAACTACAACCTCTCTGTCTTTAAATATAAATTTCTTATGACTACTGACTGGGCAGATCACTTTTTCTTTTTTTTACAAATTATATCTATATTTCAATATTCGATATATACATTATAATAATATATTCAACTGACAATAGTGTAGTAGACAGTAATAGGGTTTTGATCCAAATGATATAATTTTAAAAATATACCGGGTATCCAATTCATTTTTTTCCTTTGCCTCATCTTCTTGTATCACAATTTGACTGTCACAAAGCTGCTCTTCTCTAATAATCCATATATTATTCTCTTTTGGTATTCCAAGCTATATAATATTAACTATTACAGTATACACAACATTAAAATGCTGCCATGCACCCCAACCAATATGGCGAATATAGAGAGAAACATAAAACAGGGTATCATACTCTACGTAATAAAGTGAGTTAACAAACATTACACTGAAGAGCTAACATCCGCATTACTGCATGTTCAGCGAGTTGTTGAGCGCCATCTGTATGGACGGGTGCTGGAAGAGCACGCCGGCGATGGCGTCCAGGTTGTTGTTACCGCTCTCCTCGCTGTCGGAGCCGCCGGACTCGCCGCCGCCAGCGCCGGTCGACGAACCGGTCACGGAGAGGGGAGAGTTCTGGTACGGGTAGACGGGAGCGCGGCTGGGAGGGCTGCCAGAGCTGGAGGACACGGTGGTCATGGGGCTCATGTCGCCGAAGCCAGAGGACTGGGCAGGGCTGGTCATATAGCCCACTAAAGAAAAGATATCCATTGAAGTGTATTGTAATCCACATACTAAAAAGATATGTTCGTACTTGCTCCATCCAGGTTGTTAATCATTGTCTGGCCGTGGTTGAACCCATTCTGAGGCAGATCCGGAGCGTCCAAGTTGTTGTGATGTTGTTGCTGGTGCTGATGCTGCTGTCCATTGGTAGCTGTTGGGCTGCCTGAGGCTGGGGACGTCTGCCTGCTGCCCTCTCCCCTGCGCAGCTTCAGCAGCTGCTTCACCTTTGTCCTGTCCGCCTGCACGATGGCTGAGGGGAGGTGGCCTTCAACGGCAATGGTCTTGTCAGCGCCGTGCTCAAGAAGGATGCTCACCATGCGAACCTATGGTGAAAATGTATAAGTACATATTTCTTATTTAACTAAGGTGCTATAATTACTTGAGTAGGCTCATCCAGTTCAATGAGTTTTGCTGGTACATCATGCACATCACTCCGGGCAGCCACGAGCAGCAGAGGTGTGAAGCCATCCTTGCGGGCTGTGTTGACCACACTACGTTGGTAGTAGAGCAGGGTGGCAATCAGGGTTGGGTCACGAGAGTGCTGACACGCGCAATGCAGGGGCAGAGAGCCGTCAGAAGCGGTTGCTGTGAAGCAACTCGGAAGGTCCTATGAAGAATAATGAATAAAAACATTAACCTTTGAATTAGACTTGGTTAAAAAGTTTACATACCTGTGACAGTAGTTGAATGACCCTCTGATGACACTTGTTGTTCTTAGCCGCAATGTGGATGGGCATCTCCCCCTTGCTGTCCCTCTGGTCAGTGCAGAAGACCTTCCTGTCCCCGTGGAACCTCAACCTCAGCAGACACTGCATCGCGTTCGCCACCTCGTCCCCCTTCCGGGCCAGAAGGTGCATCATCGTGCTGCCCATGTAGGTCGAGTTCAAGTCCTCGCCCATGTCATAGAAGACCTCGGAGAGAAACATGGCAACATCGGGTTTGTTCCTGATGGCAGCCAAGTCAAGGGCAGACCCAAGCAGGTTCCGGCTGGTCACGTTCTTCCTGACTGCAGGGTCGGTGCTCGCCAGTAGCTTCTTGGTCACCATGAGGATCTGGGCCTTGATGGCTGGAGACTCCTCTTGGCAGATGAGCGTCATTAAAACGGTGAAATCGCCCTCGTACTTCTTCAGCAGATCTTCAGTGGTCTTGTTGGCGAGCAGATTCGCGGCGGATTCCAGGTCAGTCTGGGACACGCCCTCCAGCAGCGCCTCCAGTCCGCTGCGTCCGGCGAACGGCTGCAGCCTCAGGAACTGGCTCTTGAGCGCCCAGTACACGCTCGGCCTGGTCTGCTGCTCCACGTTGGCCTCCACCTTGATGATCCTGCTGACCTGCGGGTCCAGCTGGATGTAGATCTCCATCCTGCCAGTCTGCACGGCCTTGTCCGTGATGGCGCCCGCGGGCACGGCCGTCTTGGGGATGTTGATCCCCATCCTGTTGTGGTACTCATCGATGACGAAGCTGAGCGGCGTGGGCAGGAGGGTGAAGCCAGCGCTCTCGTTGGCATTGCGTACAATGATCCTGGAGCCGGAGTTGGCGTCAGATGAGCAGAAGACATCGTCAATGCTCGACATGAGCAGGGTGTTGACCCCGCTGGGCTCTGGCAGCCCTGGAATGCCTCCGTTTCCATTCTCCTGATGAACTGGAAGCCCCTCCAGATGAGTTGGAGAGAGCTGCTCCAATTCGGGATAGATCTCATCCAAGAACTGCCCCATGGACACCAGGTCGAGATCATTGGGTGGCGGGCAGACGTTGCCAAAGACCGCCGATGGCTTGGCATAAGGACAAGCTGCACTGACAGCATTGGTTGTCTTGGTCTCATTCCTCCGCATTGGACCCTTTGCAAGGTAGTGACCGCGCTCTTCACCGTCCTTGGGGCATCCAGTCACGGATTGGATTCCCTCTTCATCTTCCTCGGAAGACTCCTCGGAGGAGTTCTTGCTCGCAGCCTCCTCCGAAGGCTTCTCATCCTGTTTGTCCTCATCATCATCCTCCGTGTTCAGAACCTTCAACTCCTTCTTCGGCTCTTCTTCGGATTTCTTCTTCTCACCTTCAGCGACCTTCTTCTCAACGACGTTCAATTCCTTGATCCCGTCAACCAGATTGGCCACAGAGTCATCCTCAGTGGCCACAGGGGCCTTGGTAATGTTGGGCATCGCTAAGGCCGCTAAAAATAGGCGCTAGCGGGCGTAAAATGGGCGCAAACGGGTTCCTACTTCCCAAATGCTGCTGCCTTGGTCTGCGCTGAAGCTCAGAGTGTCTTCCAAATGTTATGACTTAAGGAAAATCGCCAGAAAATGCCTGCGTGAGTCTCTACTGCGCATGCGTAGAACACGAAGGCGACGCAGGCCAATATGACGGCATGGGCTGAGTATACTTGTACATATATACTACATCGGAGGTAGGGAAAGGAGTACCTGCTGCGCTATACGTACAAGCACGTAGCAAGGACGTGTATGCGCCAAGTGCATCACTACTCGCACGCTCTAAACACCGAACTTGTTGTTCCCAAGAGAATTATAACTTAATGCTGATTAACAACGTTAATAAGAATAATCCCTCAATACTTGTCACTGTCACCCTACAAGCTTTCATCAGCAGAATTATTTGAAAGGAACTTTCCTGCGAAGTCTTCTCTAGAGACGGAGCTAATAGAACGGAAGGAGGAAAACGCCGGCGAGACGAAGTTCTTGGATCCGAGCGCCAGACGGATGAGGAAAACGGGGTGAAATTGAGGAGGAGGAAAATCGCACTCTTATTTGCAACACGATCACAGATGCCACACGTTATGCGTACATATATTTACGAACTCTTTCTCTCTTATTTTATTGTTCAGAAACATGCTCTGTTCAATTATAGTGCGAGTCCGGTGGGTACAAGTTATGGCAATGCATTTAATGCGGTTTGTTAATGTGCAGAAATGTCTTGTAAGTACAAATTACGATCCAGTCAGATGCATTAATTGGGTTGCTTAAAATGTAATGAATTTGTACTCTGTTGTCGAGGAAAATTGCATTTTTTGCATTCAATCCATCCAGACTGTCATTATTGCAAATACCGCATTTCCAATTCAAGGTGCTAACATGTATTATGATGCATTTTGAGAGGTTCACGGTCGATTTCCTTGTTAAATAAAGCACGCGAGACAAAAAAGATCGTCATATGATGATTGGACCACGTACGAGGAAAACAAGGGAGAAAAGTGTACGATGTACTCGTACGTATGAAACATATATGCCGAGGGTTTGACGTTTCACAAGCCATTTTCCTTATTTGTGCTATTTATAGGTGTACTAGCAGCTTGCGGTTATAAGGGTATAGTTTATTACACCGTTATTGCTTTGCACTCAGGAAATGAATGGCTGTACGGCAAAAATATTTATGTTCATACAATGTGGTTGAGTTTTGAAGTCGACGCAGCCTGTTATTTTGTTACATAGACCGCTTAATACCGGTCTACAGAGCTCTATGGTTGTTACTACGAGTATTTATTCCGTTCATATTTCAATGCTGGTCTGAGGACTCTGTTTTCTGCTTCCTCTGCTCTAGCCTCGTCGCCTGCTCCTTTTTGATCATATCGAAAAACTCCCGCTCAGCCTTCAGAATCGGGTCCTCTTCCTCTTGTATCTTGGGGTCACTGGGTCCACCAGAGCCCCCCTCAGCCCCGCCCTTCTTAGCCCCAGGAGCAGCCTTCCCGCCACGGCCAGTGAGGGCAGAGATAGCCATGCTGCTAGCATTATTACCCCCACCACCAGGTTTGGCCGCCCCTCCTGCACCGCCGCCTGTACTCAGCCCCAGGATTCCCTTTGTTTTCTCCTTTAGCCGGATCTCCTTGTTTCTTGCCTCCAGGATCTTTTCCCTCCTCGTCTCTCTTTCAAACATCTGCAAACAGACTCAACCATAAATCAATAAATTAGACATCATTTAGCCCATCTTACCGCTGTGACAGCTGTCTTATCGTTTCTGTAGGCAGACGCCAGCCCCTCTGTCAGCTCCAGTAGTGCAACGTTGCCCCCCTCACACCCGGTGGCGACCAGCACCCCATTCTCATGCACCTTGAGCGTGTGCAACGCCTCGTCCGTCACCTTGACGGAGAGCAGCGGGGCGCGCTGCTGGTAGAGGATGTCCCAGCAGTCGAGGCAGCCGTCCATGCGGGTGGTGAAGAACACGGACGGGCGGGTCGGGCTCCAGCACCCGTCAGTAAGGTTCTCAGTATAGGAACTGTGTATTGACATATTATCATATAATTCCATAGACATGCTAGTTAATAATACCTCGTCCACATGATGGAAGACTCCTTGATGTCCTCCGACCAAATCCTTGCACACCAGTCTCCCACCGTGAGGAAGTTCTTCGGGAAGCAAGGGTTCCTCTGCAGGGCGTAGACGGGACCGTAGTGAGCGTTGTAGATGGCGGAGATCTTCTCGTTGGTCGTCTTGGCCTTCTTGTTGCACGAGAATACGCATCCTGTCGGAGAGATCATGTTACAGTTTATCTCTAAAGTTGCTTCGAAGTAAAGTATTTCTTTGCTTTGAAGGGGGAAAATGGAGGTTTTGAATGAGTTGCGATGAATCAGGGAAAAAAATTCAATGTTATTTTTCGTCTGAAGACGTCGTCGGATAAATTGAAGTGTCAACAACATGTAGAAACAAGGGCGTGTTTATTTTTCCTTCTTGTCAAAGTCAAGGAGGAAAACGGGCTGAAAATTAGACCGGCTATTATTACATACTTGTATGTAGGCTTTGTAATATCACATAATTGATGAGAAGCATATTACATTCGTAGCGGGAGTGGTGCACATACATTTGCAAATTAAACAAGGAAAACGGCTTATATTATGCATATATAAAACCTTTATTGTCGCTCTAATTGTACACACACCGTTAAATTGTAGCACGTTCCAAATATCACATATCATGCATTGCCATCGATTTCTCGGGCTAGATACGAAACCGCGCTTCCAAACGCTTTGTCCGCAAACGCCTCCCTCCCTTGAACGTAATCCCTGCTGTGCAGCATCTCGCAGACAGTCTCCCTATCCCGAAACTGGGTCAGACTCAGCCTCCGATTCCTATCATCAGTGGGTTCCCCAGCTTCAACGACCTTCACACCAAGCACCGCCATGAGATACCGGCCCACCTCAGAATCCCACTGCTCAGCAGCGTTCCTACTGACGACAGTCTGAACCTCAAGCAGAAGCCGCTCGTCCGAGGTCGAGGTCTCAACGTTGATATCAGAGCATGTGTCGCCCTCGTCTAGAATGTCATCCTCGTAATCGACCGAGTCATAGTCCTCAGCCACGCCAAGCGGGCGCTCAGGCAGCCAGCCCATGTTGTCCGCGAGTGCTCGGCGGACACTCAGGTACCCGTTGAGAAGCCTCGTCTCAAACACCTTGCTGTCAAACGGCACCGCGTGGAAGTCTTGGACAAAGTCGAGGTTCCTGAACGCGATTGCAAAGTCTTGCTCGGAAGGCAGCGGCACGGTGACGACGGCGAACTGCCACCTGCGTGCGCTGAGCGCGTCGTCGTCGTCATGGGCAGGCAGGCTGGCGGTGATCTGCAGCACGTGCTCGGTGTACGTGGAGAAGAGGCTGAGCTCATTCTGGCTGAGTCTGCCTGAGTGGGTGGTGAAGAGGAGGAGGAGCTTCCGCTGCTCCCAGCTGGAGTAGAGATACGTGAGGATGGCTGCCAGGGCTAGGGCTGAGATCTTGGTGGGAGGCGAGGAGGTGTCTTAGCATGATATTAGTGGAAAGTTTCTTATCGATAATTAGACAGGAAAGGCAACTTTTCTTGCAAAAAAGATCCGTTTTCCTCATTTATTTAAATAAAAGCTGATAAGGAAAAAGTTTCGTACCTTTGGCTGTATTCTTTTAAATGAGGATATTGGACGGAAAGCGGTGCTATATTTGAATTAAAAAGAAAAGCCAAATCCGCGTTAAATGTCAGAAAAAAATAAGACGAAAATGGTCTTAAATAATAGTTAAAAGCCAGTCAGATAGACACAAAAAGGTCAAATTTGAACGAACGTGTTCAAAGTTTCCATTTCCGATTTTAAATGTCAGCAAATATCATGCGAATATTGTTTCGTGTGGTCTCTTAAGTTTTCCTGCTCGTTCTTTCCTGAAGGTAATATCCGGTGTCCATAGCCGCCGTCGACCTGTTGGGGATGCAGGCGCTGCACTTTTGACCCATCCTAATCAAAGGCCACAGGCATATTTTTGAGGACAACTCTAAGGTCTGTGCAGTTTCATCAGCTGCGGCAAAAACAACTCAGCAGTGAGATAACAAACTGGATTGAATCGTGTTTGTTCTCCATGATCTTTTGTATCGTAAGCTATAAGGCTTCCTATTCTGTTATATTTGCCACGACTGCACATGATATTATCTTGTCCTTTTGGAGTTGAATAGGCAGAGCTGAAGAGTTGCAGATGAACGGAAATACAAACAGTACAGATAATACCGGTCGCTACCCTCAAACTTAAGCAAAAGTAATTATGACAAATCTGATGATGTATTACTTATGGGAATTACCAGGTTATAAGAGAAGACACAGGTTTGCTCACTCAGCACGCTAAGAGGGGCTGCCTGAGATGAAATAAGAGCCGAAATTAGAGCAAAAATTTTAAATCCTGGCGGGAAAAGTACACAAGAGCTGATTGTGTTGAGACAGAAAAGAATAAGAGAGATAGGTTCAGTTTCAGCTGTCGTCAGCTTCGGACGTGCTCTTTGCTGTAAAAAGTGTAAGTCGGCCGCCGAGGCGGACAGCTGGAGGCTGCTGGCCTGCTGGCTGGCCCCTGAGCGCCCCCCAATCCCTCTCCCACCTATCACCGACATCGGGTCCCTCCAGAGCATCTCCAACCTCGGTAAGACCAATGTCAAGTGGGACGACAACAGGCTGCTCTCTTGGCCGAAATCTCGAATTTCGGGCATTGTAGAGCAGCCAGAGGGGGTCACTTTTGTGGCCCTCCTCACTAACCATGGCCTTGCCCTTGTAAGAGTGGCGGCCTTCAATAATATCAAACATAAAAAGGTGCTGCACCATTTTTTCATGAAAGGTTGCGTGACTCTGCACTTAAAAGTTCCGCCGAAAGGGCGAAAAGAAAAAGAAATTCCAAGTAAGTTGTTTCATTGCCCTATGATTGCCATAAAGATTACATTATTAAGATTTACCATCAACAGCACCCACACCCGTGGTGGGGCTATTCAAAGGTACCATATTAAGGTTATTCAAAAGTGCCATATTGAGGCTCTTTTTCCTTTCGCCCTTTCAGCCGAATCGGCTCCTGTTTTCTTTCTTTTTCCGCCGAATTTTGCCGCACGAGCACACCCCAAAACTCTCTTTGAGGTAAGTAACCCACTAGACAATTCGTGTTTTAAATCAGTCAAATTTATTCACAAATTAATCACAAGGCATTTTCCAGAACCGTCATACCATCAGACAACCCCTTGGTCGAACTCAATTGGAGGGTCAACTACAGCCTGTGGGACAACTGCAGCTCGAATCCAAACTACTCAATGAAGGTAAATAACTATAACAGTAAAAAGTGTCGGCAAAACTGGATATTAATTTTTTCACGTTCTTCTAAAGGCATTAAACTGACCTCCCTGATGTCCAACTCCGTCCTGGAGTCCGACCACATCCTGGAGTCCGACCACATCCTGGAGTCAGACCACATCCTGGAGTCCGACCACTTCCTGGGGTCAAACTACGTCCTGGAGTCCGACTACGTCCTGGTGGCCAACCACATCATCACCAAGTCTGACTACAAGCGGGTGTCCGACTGCAACCCTGTGTCCGACTACAATGCAACATCTGAATATGACCCTGTTTCAGGCCCAAGCTATAAACGGGTGCTCGACGACAAACTTGTGGAGCCTAACCTAGTGCAACTAATAACTTGTGACAAAATATATATGAAGTTCTTGTATCGCTCATTTTTATCTAACACATCTGCTCCCAGTGAGAACTGCAATTTTGCTAGTATAATTTCTAACTGCCTACTATCCACTCCCTGTTTTGCCACAAAATGCTTCCTGTAAATGAAAATAAGATCATTGCTGCCAACTTGCATAAATCATTAACCCCTGGTCTAGAAGTGGCTGCCCTAATAAATAAATACAACATAGCTCTTGTACAAGAACCTCCTTTAAACTCTGAGAAAGAACCAATTCCATTAGGTTTAACTAACATAATCTGGGCTGGATGTAGACCTAGAGCAGCTATAATTGCACACCCTTCTATAAATATTATCCCTTGCACTCTCTTAAGTGATGGTGACTTATCTGTTGCAATTCTTAAACTCCCCCAAGGAAATGCTCTTTTAATAAGTGCATACCTGGACATAACAATTCCTTTGGCTGAATCTACCAAGGCCTTGAGCAAAGCCCTAAAGTATGGAGAGGACAGAAATATGTTTATTATAGCACACCTTGACTCTAACTGTAACCATGAAGCATGGGGTAGCAACAAAAATAACTCTAGGGGAAACCTAATGCTTGATTTTATTTTAAATAATGACCTTATAATCTTAAATGATGGCAGCTACACATGGAGAAACTTGGAAAAGAAAGCATTTACTTGTCCTGATATTTCATTAGTTAATGAGAAAGCATCTTCTCTTGTAACACACTGGGAGTCTGCCTTTAAAATAAGTAGTGACCATGCACTAATTAAACTTACACTACTACCAGAGGGGAAAGCCCCAAAAGTTATTGACTCAAAGACAACTAATTGGAACAATGTAGCAAAAACCTGGACTAAAACCTCATGGTCAGAGCGCCGCAGATTCACAGAGCTTTTACTAGAGTCTGAAGGCTTCCTCTTGCAGAATGATATTACAAAAACAATTGATAAGCACTCTAGAAGGAGGAGAGTGAGGAAAAAAGTTATCAAATGGTGGTGTAAAGAACTTGAATTCAGTAAAAGAGCTAGTTGGCAAGAAGCACAAAAGTGTAAGGAAGACCCCGAGAGGCCAAAAGATCAGTTAAAAATTCTTAGAGCCACTCACAGAAGAAAGGTGCACATTAAACATCAACTTGCAAGGCATGAATACATAAATAATGTCATTGATGCCAAGACTATAGCAAACTTATGTAAACCTAAAAGGCCACCAAGGCTGATAGGCTTATTAAAAGAGGACAATGAAATTATTCCCCCTGAAAAAACTTTGGATCATTTATTAAGTGAGCATTGCCCTGGTAGCAGAATAATACTTCCTCATGAAAGATACACCCCTGACAATAAGAGAGTCATAACCACATGCAATGTTAAAAAGGAACCATTCCTAACAGTTGATGTCATGAGGAAAGCAATCGGCCATTTTAAGGATAATTCCCCAGGACCTGATGGAATAACTGCTAAAATGCTACGCCACCTCCCAGACAACTTCTTGCATAGATTACTGACTCTAATCAAAATTTCAATTGGACTGTCATATGTACCAAGATGTTGGAGCAACAGTAATGTTATATTTATCCAGAAACCCGGAAAAAGGGATAAAAGTTATTCCAGGTCCTATAGGCCCATTACACTCATGTCAATTATGGTTAAACTCATTGAAAGAATGTACCTATGGCACACTGAACAAACTCACTTTAAATCAAACCCAATGCACCCAAATCAACATGGGTTTAGACAAGGGAAATCGGTTGACACTGCCCTAGCTGAACTAGTTGATGATGTAGAATCTGCAATGTACACAGGACAATATGCCCTTACTATATTTTGTGATATAAAGGGGGCATTTGACAATCTAAACATTGAAGAAACTTTACATAATATGAAATGTAGAATGATGCCAAAAACACTAATAAAATGGTATAAATCTTTTCTCCAAAAGAGAACAATCAATGCCACCATGCATGGTGAAACTCAGGAACGCATGCTTTCAAAAGGTAGCCCCCAAGGGGATATATTTTCACCCACATTTTACAATGTGGGCTCAGAACCTTTAGTAGTTATTGTCACTACAAGACCATCCTCTGGTTCTCTATATGCTGATGACTCACGAGCTACAACTAAGGGCACAAATATAGTAAGAATAGCATCCCAGATGCAAACAACTGTTGA
Organism: Tisbe holothuriae; assembly: GCA_900659605.1. Classification (NCBI taxonomy): domain Eukaryota; kingdom Metazoa; phylum Arthropoda; class Copepoda; order Harpacticoida; family Tisbidae; genus Tisbe; species Tisbe holothuriae. The sequence continues at coordinate 18,817 of LR139128.1, read as the reverse complement.
TAGCATGGTAGCCTGGGCAGACAAGTATGGGCTGACATATTGCCTTAAAAAGACAAAGCTGATGTTATTCTCCAGAAAACAAAACATTCCAAATCTGCCTCCAGTGACCCTATATGGTGAACCTATTAAAGTTGTTTCATCAATACTTTATCTGGGAGTAACCATTGATAATAAGCTATCCTTTAATGAACATATTCACAATAAAATTGATGCAGCCAAAGCAAAAATGTGCTTACTTAAACAGCGGATATATGGAACCATTGGCCCCAGTCCAAAATGGCTTAAATATGCATATGACAGTATAGCCCTACCTACTCTAACCTATGGAGCACATATTTGGGCCCACAAATTAACAGCAAATCACAAAAAGAAGCTTGTAGATCTTAATAGACAAACATGTAAACTACTTACTCAATTTGTAGGAGAGCCTCCCACAAACGGACTGGAAGTTCTTCTAGGTATAAAACCACTGGATATGTCCATTGAGTGTGCTGCCTTAATAAAAATGCTCACCATACGTGGAAAATTCAAAACATCCTGGAACACCATTATAATACAAGGGAGAACGTGCAAGCGGGCCGGCTTCCGTTATGAAATGGAGCTCTTAGCAAAAAAGTATAATATCGACATCACAGACACGGACCTCACTAGTGAGAGACACATCTATTCAAAGTTACTGTCCGAGGAGAGCCCGCATCCAGATATAACGATCTACACAGATGGTTCAAAAATGGACCAAAAAGTTGGCTATGGAGTAACTATAACAGGAGATCTGAACCTTGATGTCAAAGGTGGACTACGTAAGGAAGCCACAGTTTTTCAGGCTGAAATTCAAGCTCTGTACTCTGCATGTTCACCCCTGTTGGAAAATCAAGTCTCCCAGAAAATAATAAATATACATTCTGATAGTATGTCAGCAATAATGGCAATTAATGCACTTAATATAAGATCAAAATTGGTTAAACAGGCTAAAAAAGCACTAGAACAGGTAGCATCCAATAATATACTTAGCCTAACTTGGGTCAAGGCTCATGTAGGCATTGAAGGAAATGAAAGAGCAGATGCCCTTGCCAAGGAGGGCAGACTGACTGAAGTAGTGGACACTCACATCCCTATATCCTACTTTAAGCACACTATTAAAGAAGCTGCAAACAAGCTCTGGAATGACTCATGGAAATCATCATCTGGTAGAGAACAAACAAAACACTGGCTCCCTGAAATCAATTTTCAAGTGCACAGTGATATTATAAAACTGGACAAACTGACCCTCAACATGGTCACCCAATTTATTACAGGATTTAATAGACTGGGAAGACATATGCATAAAATTAATCCAACTATCCCAGCAAAATGCAGGCTCTGCGGTGATCCAAAAGAGGATGCTATTCACCTTTCACTAAACTGTGATCCCATCTTAACACATAGTAGAAACACACTCACAACATACCATGAAAACTTCTCATGGAATATATCACGGTTGGTTGAGTTCCTGAGGGGACCCACCGTGCGGGGGTTGGTGGTGGAGAGGAGGAGGGAGGCTGACGGGACCTGAACAGCAGTCCGCAGCAGCTGGTCTCGAGACGTTCTTGAGCGGCCCCAGTTGGCCTGCAGTACCCGGAGGATCATCGTGGGACGACATCGTGTGTTCTTGTGTTGGTGTTCTGTACCTGTGATCGTATCTAATGGAAGAGCGTAAATAAAAAAAAAAAAAAAATGTACTCAAAATGTTTACACCCCCTGGCATTAGGCCAAGTTGGTGTTTCAGAAGGACATTCTGAACAACATTGCTGGTTTCTTACAACTGATATATATTTCGTTCAAGTAGAAAAAGACAATAATAAAATTCGTTCAATGTCCAAAAACGTTCGTCCAACGTCCAATGGAAGCATTTTTCGGCCAAATATTCGTTCAACGTCCAACACGCCCTGAACAAGCCTTGTAGCCACTCAATACATGTTTAGGCCAAATTATCGGTTGTGTAACAAAACATATTCTAAGTTTTGTAAACGCTAATAACTAATAAGCCAACTTTAAAAAAGTGAAACATGCAAGATCCATTTCGACCTAAACAATTCAATTTGGACAAAGGAAACAACCCACTGCATCAGCTCTGGCAGCCCTGACTGATCTAACGTTCTTACGATTGATTTTATCAGCTGAGACAACAATTATAAGCGCAAGAAATATTCATTTGTCCAATTCTCGCACTTATTAATAACTTAGTTATAAAGTTACGCTATGGAGATTCCCATCAAAGAAGAGGATTTACCGGCTGACATTGAACAAGAAGTGATGAAAGTAAAATTAGAGCCTGAAGATGAAAAAGCTTTACAATGTAATACTCCTGTCAAAGAAAGTGCTTTAGAAACCAATATGAAAGTGGAACCTATGGAAGAAAATGTCCAAGCTTCACAATTTAAAAACTTCAACCTGTGCTCTGATTGTGAAATATGTTTCACAACAGAGGAACTTTTACAGAGACACAAATGCAAAGCAAAAGTTATTAAAAACTCTTGTCCAAGAAGCAATAATACAGAGTTAGGGGCGGAAAGTAACCTAAAAAGGATTACTAGCAATACATATACATGTCACAGTTGTAAGATTACACATTCAAGTTGCATTGCATTAGGAAGACATATCAAGCAAGTGCACAGGGACATTGGTTTTACATGCCCAATATGCAAGAAGGGCTTTAGCAAAAACAATAATCTAAGAATTCACATTGAAAGGGTACATGAGAACAAGAGGCCTTTCCCATGTGAAACATGTGAATACAGCTTTCCAACAATAGGGCACCTAAATAGACATATCACATCAGTGCATGAAAAGGCAAGACCATTCAAATGCAATGTGTGCAACCATGCCTATTCTGATGTAAGAACTTTAAATAAACACATGAAGTCACCCCAGGCACATTTCAAATGTGAACTTTGTACAGAATACTTTCCTTTGAAGAAAGTTCTTCTTGGGCACCAAAAAAATGTGCATGACAGTGAAACACCTGACTTTACATGTCCAATATGCAAGAAGAATTTTAGTAAAAATATTACTCTTAGAAAACACATTGAAAAGGAACATGAGAACAAGAGACTTTTACAGTGTGAAATTTGTGAACACCAATATACAAGCAAAGCAAACCTTGATAGACATATTAATGAAGTTCATGAAAATGCAAGACCATTTAAATGTAATGTGTGTAACCGTGCTTTCTCTGACATGCGACACCTGAATACTCACATGAATTCAGCTACGGCACATTTTAAATGTGAAATTTGTGGTGAAAACTTTTCTCTAAAGAAAAAGCAAGTTGAACATCTAAAAATGGTGCACAACAGAGAACTAATAAAGCACAAGTTTAAATGTTCAAAATGCTCTCTGCTGCTAAGTTCTAGTAGACAGTTAGCAGAGCATCACGTAAATGTGCATAATAAAGCGAAACATCAATGTCAGAACTGTCCTTCTCAATTTTATCTGAAAAGTGAACTTAGAATCCACAATGACAAAAGACACATAAGACTGAAGAAAGTATCTTGCTCCTACTGTGATAAGTCATTTTACAACAATTATGAGCTTAAAATACACATTGATGGTGTACATGAGAAACGAAAACCATACAATTGTACACAGTGTGATTCTAGGTTTCTAATGAAAAATCAGTTATTTATGCATATAACCCGATATCACACATCAGAGACACCCCATGAGTGCACAGAGTGTGATGCAAAATATGCATTAAAAAGGTCCTTAGTTGTGCACATTGAATCTGTGCATAGAAAGAAACGGGTTGTGTGCACTACATG
>LR139128.1:2076-12355 GCA_900659605.1 Tisbe holothuriae | reverse complement strand
TTTTATGTATTTTCGGCTCGTTTTCCTCATTGCTGTTTCTCTTCTAGGAGAGTGCAGGAATTGCACGGGCGTGTTTATATATGTGTGCAAAGTGGCGCAGAAATTGTTATTTGCGGACCACCGGGCCGGTATTGTTGGAGGCAACTTTTGCAGCGGGAAGTGCATGCGCGTATTATGAAAGTAGAGAAAGGGTTTCGCAAGACAGAGAAGAACGCGGGCTCTAAAGCAAGGAATAGATTTGCAATAAAATAGCGTCGTTCTCTGTGCTAAAATACAGTTTGGTTCTTAAATCCTTAGCTATGCATTGCACTTCTTTGTAAGTCTCCCTTCTCCCACTTTTACACCTTGCTTGTCAAAGCGGTTTCATAGTACGAATCGGGAATGCGGTAGAAAAATAAATGCGCCAAGGATTCTGTGCACACAAAAGTTTAACATATTTTGAGGAAAACACAAGGTTGCGAGCTTATATGCTTCATAGAGTCATAATATTGTATATTTTCAATGACTTGCAAGATTGCAGCTTAAGAGATTGTGATTTTATGCATTTGAGTCCGTAGTTCATAATCCTATATATGATTCAGATATCTCAATAGACGTTTTTCAGGTAATTATATGCAGCTGTACAATCTCTAGAAAAAAGCTGAATATTCACATTTAAACAACATGAATATGCATAAAACGCATACCGTAACATGACATAATAATCATTTTCACTGGAAATGTGTTGTAAAACTGAACTGTAACACGCCATATTATCCCTTATTAGCGGTGGTATGCTGTTACCAAGCCCAAATATGGGCTTGCATCAATTGATCTGCTTCCGTTGTTCCCTTGGTGACTCAATTGACTGATTCGTGCTATGTATAAACGATATATTATTGACTTCAACGGTGGCTTAAACATCGTTTTAGCCGTCTGATACATGCGTGATTCAGCCATAAAACAGCCTAATGGACTCAACTACGCACGCGATAAAGAATAGATCCATACAGCCCTATCAAGTTATTCAAAAACGAGGAAAACTCTGACCCCTTTTCCGAGGTTTTAAAGTAAAACTTCTCTTTGGCTAAGTCAGCAAGCGGCTGGCGTCGTCGCTAGCTCGGCAGCGACGACGAATTTCCTTCCCGTTTTCCTCGTTTCTGCTTCTTCTTCTTTATTTTCCTCCTCCTTCTATATCTTTCTGCGCAGGCCCTCCTTGTTGGCGCGCACCGGAGAATGGTGCCTCCTCTTCTTTCTTCCTCCTCGCTTCAAAGCCACATGATGAGCTGCTGCTGCTGGGAATGTGTGGACGGTATATATATGACTGAGCTACTGGGATAAGTACAAAAGACATAGGACAGGCCGGAGTTGGGACCATGGAGGGGTTGAAAACCTGCTTAAAAGTGCAGAGTACGATCTACTTTTGTACTTTTAGCAAGTCGTACTTTGGAGAGCAGTCCGATATTTGTCATGTTCTCCTTACAAAACTGTCAAGGTTTCAACTGATGTAACTATTTGAAGATAAACAAACAAGTTCATTGTAAATGTTACTCGCTTCATATCATACGATCAGTGTAACAGGGAAAATGAGGTCTTGATATCTGTTCTCGAAGAAGTCACCCGGACACTACTTTTTGCTACTTTGTCTTCTTTACAAATCTTTTATATTGTAATTTGTCAACTTGTTAGCGGGTAACAAAAGTCATACATTCACATATCTTTTTATAGATGAGACGCATACAATAGTGTCTATAAACAGCCCGCCCTATTTTCGAGGCAATTTCTACTCGTTTTCCTTGTATGTAGATAGTGATCTCCATTTTCCTTATTGTCCCCGCTTTCCGTCTAAAGATGATACCTTGTGTTATTAAGAGGAAAAATACCTTTTTCCCTGTTAATATATTGTGTATGCTAATGGGAGTGACACGCAAATTAATAAGTCAATAATGTGTATTAATCCACTATTTGCTCTTACTTTTCCCGTACACTTGTACAAATATTTATGAGTTATTTGCGTTAGGTAACAAATAATCCGAGTGCCAATGTCGACACTAAGTCCAAGTCCCAGGAGTGGTTATTTTTTTCCAACCAATGAATGACTGCCTCCATATGGATGGGTTAACACCCACTCACAACAACGACCCAAATCGATAAACCTTTTTTCCTTCTTTCATAAGCCGTGATTACATCTAGCTTTATTTAAAAATGAGATTAGTTCATGACTCTAAACGTGCATAAGGTGGATTTTTTAATATTCTATTTCCGTCGTTGACTCCTCTCGATCAAGTTTGTCTTCTTCCTCGTATCTCTTTTGCGACGCACTTCCGCCAGCTCACGGCAAGGTAGATAAAGAAGAGGGACTCTGCTGTTTACCGTGATGTGCAGGCATGTCGAGGCCCTTCTTCCTCTTCAGCGCCATAAGGCCGACTTTGAATTAGTACAAACCGAGGGCTATCTTCGGCCTTTGCACGTGTACATAAAACTGTTGCAGTGCATAGGCCTTGCTCAATCTCCTCCTTTGAAAGATAGTATAGTAGGCCTGAGCCGCGCTGAGAGTGACGTCACAGCAGAGAGGGACGTGGACGGGCTCGCCGTTTGCTGTCAGGGCAAGCGCTACTCCGCTCTATAGAGCTGTCAGTTCCCCCCGCTCACGTTTTCCGTCTAAGGCCAAGTTCTTTAAGGCCTGCTGCTATCTATCAGGTCGTCCCCTGCCGCCGTCCCTGGCAACCAGCAACAGCTCGAGTAGGCGGAGGAGAACGAAGTAGAGGAGGCAAGAAAGAGAGAAAAGAGGAGAATCAGGAATTCTCGACAGTTTTCCTCGTTCGCTGCAAAGAGAAGGACGCCACGCGCGGACAAGAGTCTTATACAGTTTAGTGTTAAATAGAGGTTTAAAGAATCAAAGCTTGGACACTTTAAAAATCTAGAAGACTTTTCATCTCTTTGAGAAGAACAGATAAACAACTGAGTAGCAGAAGAGGACTCTTTATAGTGAATTAATCTTATTGTTACTACGAGCGGCTATATCTTACAAGTCAGCGCTCGCTCCTTGAGGAAAAAAGGAAGGCGAGAATATATATAGAAGCAATATCGTGAGACTTATTAGTGGAAAAAGAAGGAGGAAAACGGACCCAAAAATACAGAGATTCAGCCGTACACTTACATAACCAACGGGTTATAACGGCATAAAAATGTCCATGGTGAACAACATGGACGCGGACGCGCCCGCGCCCATGGTCATGATGGACTCAGCCGAGGTCTTGCCCGAGGATGGCAACGAGGTCGTGGGGGATTTCTACGTGCCCAAGTGCGCCAACCACCCGCGGATACGGCGGCGGCCGATCCCATCTGCAGGGCATCAGTGCGGTGCCAGACCCAGCACGTTGAGTACTAGTGAACTTGAGAAGCGGTTGTCGCTCAGTGCTGTGATTGGTCGAAAGGATGACAATGAAGAAGAAGACGAGGAGGAGGAGGAAGAAGAGGAGACGATTGTAGGACTACAGCAAACCCAGCGGCCGCAACAGCGAGGGCGGCGGAAACGCGGCGGGCCGATTTCACCCACGGAGACGCATAAATGCGAAGGATTCTGTTTCGACCCGAGCTGTGACACGAGACGAAACTACATTAAGAGTCAGAGACTTCTCGCGGAGTCAGGTCAGACGGCAGCAAATGAAGACCACCCCTACCTCAGATTACACGCGGCAGACAGCGCCGCACTTCAGGCCGCACATGCGGCACTGCTCAGACGCGCGGGCGGTGCGGCCGAGGCGAACCTCGTCTACGAGTGTTGCATGCAGGTCTACCAGCGGGAGAACAACCTGCTCTCGACTGCGGCATCCAATGCGGGCGATACAGTGCTCATGCAGCTGTGCTGGCGAAAGCCGCAGAGCGACGCACCATTACTACTCAAGCAGATTGCAGCCCTGGTGCGCTTGTACCTAGAGCACAAGCCGGAGCTACTATTCGTCCGGAATAGCCAGGGCATGACCGCACTTGCTCTAGCAGCCCTGGCCAACAAACCGGAGGTGGCGACGTACCTCGCCCTGCTACACCCAAAATTTGACCGGGACGCCAACGAGGTGAGCGCTGAGGGCCATTCCGTGCTGCACCTCTTGGCCCGGAAGGGAGACGACTGCGCGGACGCACTAGAGGCGTTGCTATCACTCCGTATAGGAGGCAGCCCCGCTGGCCCTCGCCTTCTACGGTATGACGTCGTCAACTCGGGTGGCAAGACCCCGTTGGACGTGGCGTGCGCATGCGCGAGCCTATTCTCCACGGGCCAGGAGCGCGCCGTGTACAACCGCGTCGTGGGTCTGTTTGTGAGCTGCGTTGAGGAGGACGCGGACGCGCTGGAGGCCGCCGCCGCGCAAGAGACTGTCGCTGAGAGTGGCGATGAGGTCACCCAGAGGTCAACCGATGTGTCAGATTCGAGCGGTGAGCGGAGGAGAGTCTCGCTCACCGTGCAGAACGTGTTTTAAGTGACTAAAGAAATGAGGCATCAAAATGAAGGAGCAGTGGTGATATAACCGATTGTCAAAAACGATTGAACGCCCGTGAAAAGAAGCCTGTGAGCTAGATAGAATGACAATGTTATCTAAACTATGAATTGAAATATAACTAAGATGATAGTAATTACTCGATCTGCTCTTGTCTTGCTTGTACTGCGTCTTAATCCTCCTAAGAAACTCTGGTTATATTAGATCAAAGCTATCCAGTCATGCATGCAAATTAGATCGCGGATGTGCGTGGCAAGATTTTTACGTTATAACATTATTTTTTGTTGTACTGAACGTACTAAGGGATACTTTGAGTCATTAAGTAGAGTTGTATCGATTAGCGGCAGTAAACAGGCATGTGAATAGATAATGAAACCGACACAATTGTCCTGTTATTAAAATGCTAGGAAAACAGTGCGGCAAAAACAAGCCTCCTATTGTTTTTGCCCTCTTGTCTATGTATGTAAACGAATCAATAGTTGCCTTATAATCAAAATGTTTACACTCGTTTCCTTGAATAATTGATAACTAGACTGGGTTAAGGAAAACAATTCATTCTGCGCATTAACTTGATCAATTATTAACGCCCTAGGATAACAAACTATTGGCCGCAACAGTAAAATTCAACAACTTATGGCTTGGTTTTCCTCGACTTCCACTCTTTTGCCACATGTTCTAAATATCTAATTCCAGCTAATAGACCTTCCGTTGAAACATGTTTGACTGTTTTATGCGTCCCATAAACGTTTACATCTGTGTTAATCTTTAACACTTATGCATAGTCGACAACACAATATAAAACCATGGCAATGGTTTCCCACTCTCAATTTTAGTTTGGCAACTTTTGCATCGCAAATATGACAATTTAATGCACAAATTTGATGACATCGACGCATTTTGTTCACTTATCGTACTCACCATTCCGTCCGTGGATCCGGTGAAGAACTCGGCTCCCGTCTTTGCATTGATCCAGATTGACTTGTAGACGGGGTCAATGTGCGCATGCTCCAGCCCGATGATGCCCTCAGGCTTGCCACCCTTACGGACGTCCCACCAGCCGACCTGCATTGACGTATAGTGCATTATAGCATGGATTACATGCCTGTGGATCTCACCTGTCCGTTGTAGCAGCCTCCGGCGAGGATGTTGTGGTCCTTGGGGTTATACTCGAGGCTGACGAGGAAGCTTGGGGCGGACAGAGTCACCTCTGGCTCAGTCGGATCCTCTGGAAAAATATGTACGTTAAATATGTAAAAAAAAATATCATATATGTTTATATGCACGGTTGAGTTCCCACAGATATTAGTACGTTCGTACTTCGAATGTGGTTTGAAAGTTTAGACACAGTTCAACAATCGATATGCGGCAATAAGCAATCTATAATCGCACACGCAACTGGACAATAAAAGCAAGAAATATAATCTGCTAAGCTGTTAATACCGCGTTGTTTGACACGTGACATGAATTTCTCACCGACTTGGAAAATGTACGACTCTTTGGGGGTGTCCGGGTGCGTCGCCTGGAACTCTAGGTTGCAGTAGGCGATCCCGATCCGCGACCCGCCGTCCGGACACCACGTGACCGCGCTCACCGGCCGCTTGTACGACGCGCTCGGGTCCCTGAACACGTGCACCGTCTTCGCCTCGGGCTTCTCGCAGCGCGTGGACTCGTCCGAGGCCTCAAAGTAGTCCTCGTAGATCTCGACGGCGTTGTTCTGCCGGATGCAAGACTCCATCGACTGGAAGGAGGAGAAACCAGTGACATTTAAACTTGTATTCTGACGTCAATGGTTTTGGAAATAGCCAAAGTTGTTGTCTTTCGTTGTCAAGATTTTGATGAGGAAACGGGAAATTGTGTAATTATTGGATCTGTGTAAAGGACGGGATTTAATTTCAAGGCTTGTTTCACACACCCAAGATCCGTACCTCTTGTATATGTAGTGTATATATTGAAGTCGAGTTTTATTTCATTTTTGCCATACACCAAGGATTATAGCCTTGCCAAACACCAAGAACTTGTGGCCGAGAGCAAAGTAAATAAATATTTTATGTAAGAAAGTACATGGTATGCGGATAACATGATCTACTCAGCACGCGCAAGGTACATGTTAAATATTATTGTTCTGTATTTTGATAATATTTATAAGCCAAGCACACATGTGTGGTTCAACTTATGCAAATATGAAAAATATAGAGATCATAAACTCGCCGTTCCGTTTAGCTAACTTTGACAAAAACCGTACTATGCTTCATAAATAATGTATGCACTTTTACTCGACCGACTCAGCTATGCGACTTATTTACCAACTTTCTAGTTGTGTTATTTACCACAGACAACCATATTCGTAGGGCAAGTAAGCTTTGTTTCAGACAGAATATAAAGCAATTCGTACTATGGCGAGACAGTCATAACTTTTGACAAGACAATAAACTTGGAGAGAGACATGAAAGTGTCTGAAAAACGCTGCTTATGTCTGTTTTCTATTCCATATTTATACTTACAGTTGTGGAAAAAATAATAAGAGTGTGGTTTTGTTACCGACAGTCTTAATCCTTAAGTCGGTCTAAAACCTTATATAGTATGAAAGTACAATTTCAATGCCGCATATCATCTAGAGCAAAGCTACTATATAATAATCTTGATATAGGGCACAATTTTAACTGCGTGTCGCCAGTGTTTAGCGTGCTACAGTATAATAAAATAGGGTCAAATATTGTATTGCAAACCGTACTATGTGCTACTTGCCTCTCCCTTGGCATGAATAATTTATGTCAAATGTCAATTTGGAAGGGCAAAAATATGATTAAATATTGAATGAATTTTAGCATTTTCCTTCTTTAAATGCACGTGAAGTTAAGTGCACGTGAAATATTGAATTTCCTCCTTTGGGAAAAACAATACAAGCCCGTTTTCCCTCGATATTTCGACGTGAAAGCGAACCAAATTTGCGATAATATGCTATTCCAGAGCCTTTTTTACCTGACACAGCCCGAGGACTGAGCTGACATACGAATCATCCTTTTCAATCTTCTTCCTGAATCGCATCGTCTGGTCGTTCTCGGACGGGTTGATGTCCTTGGGCCAGCCGCCCTCAATGTGGTTCATGCCCTGACTCAGGAACTCGGCGCGCTCAGTATTCACCTGGAAAAGGAAGACGTATAAGATCCGGTACGTTAGGGTTATGGTCATGTTTACCTCGTGCTCAGACAGCATCCCCGAGCATTGTATGGACCTGTGACACGGGTTCTTGTCAATGTACTTGTCCCACAGCTCCGGGTTGGGTCTGATGTCCTGGTCGATGCGCGCCGGCACGTCGGAGAAGTTGCACGGCTTCTTCAGCAGCCCGGCCTTCTTCGAGATCTCGAGCTTGATCTCGATCTCCTTCTCCGAGAGGTCGTCGCTAAACAAAAGATTGCATGTTAAAGTTATAGTCACACGTATAAATAGTAGACGTGCAGGAATGTTAATCGTCAATTGAATGTACGCTGACCTTTTCGGTAATTATGATTGTGAATAAAGTGTATTATTAAGATCAATTAAATATACATTTTGCTAGTCCTAGTGCCTTAATTAGGAAGAAACTAATTGACTTAAATATGGGTCGTTCTCATATTAAGAATTAACTGCGCATTAATTCATACGCTCATTGTTTTCAATGAACTTGTGGGCCCAAGGATCGAGTAATAAATAATATATGAGGCTCGTTTTCCTTATCTTGCGGCCAACTTGCTGAAAATGAAAGATTCGTAATTAAATAAAGGTTGGCCCGTGTTAATGGATTTCATTCGTCTACTGGGACTGAGACTTGAATAGTGCATATATTATTCTATTTCTATTTCTATTAAGGGTATGTCTCTTTATTATATCTTGGCCTAAACAGTATTTGTACGTATGTACTACATTTATACAATCTAAAACATTGTCTATGTCTTTTAACCAATTCCACACAATGCCTAGCAACATTTGCAGAATTATATCATAATCGAAGGGGGAAAATACATGCCGTCATTGATATCAAGTATGCAAGCAACTATTTCTGTCATAAATTGACTGGCATTTGTCTCTTTTAAGCCATGGTATCAGTTATTTGTTAATAACCAACATTTTACAGACTTGCAGACATGCTGCCATGTTTACAATGCGTGGCTAGCCAGTACCCACCCATTCCAATAACTATTATCTAGATGCTGCTCAACCTGGTATGTATAGGGTTAGAACAAGACTTATACATTGTATATATGATACAGACTGGCTTCTAAAAGGGAAAGGTGTTATGATTATTATTAGTACATATTAATATTAGCCGTTTCCATTGTATTTCAAAACAGCTGTGAATGATGTAAATAACAGTGTTTCCGATAAATCGAGTGAAGTGCTCATCTGTGTCCATATACATACATATACAACGATAACGATTCGTTTTTGGTGCTGATGCCGCGATAACAAAACACTTACTCCTCGTCATACCCGTCAGAATCCATCGTTGGAGTAAAAAGGGGGTCAAAAGATGAAAAAAGAAGAAGTGGGCACACACGGTTGATCTAATCTTTTTAAATACCACTCTGCTGAGGCAAGGCCACTGAGGCAAGGTGAACTATTAAAGGCTGTTAGGTATTGATCAGACAACGACGAGTCGGATTGAAAGGTTGCTGCTGGCACAGCTGCTGAGTCTTGCTCTCTCGTGCCTCTTTTAGAAACAAGACTGCAATAACTTGGCTGCTACAGCAAAATGGATATTTTATACCACTTTGCTTTCTTTCATTTTTCCATTGCAGGCTGCTTTGTATGAAAACCTTATGCGGGTATAATAAGCAATATTTTAAATTTAAAGAATAAAACATTTAACGCATGACATTAGGAACTGATTTCACCAATAATAGCCATGGAGTATTAAACTAAACTAGATTATTCAAATACTTTCAGGAGATTTTTTTTCTAAACATCAAAACCTAGTCAAATTAAATTTGTAAGCAACTTAGCATCATAATCAGTACTACAGTACAAGACCACGCTGGAGATATGGATGTAGTTATTAACGTATTATTTCATTAGTGGACTGAGCTCTATATTGCATTTTTGCTGAGAATTACGTCGCAAAATACCCGGGAAAAGGAAATCGTCGTATTGATCAAACTTGTCCCCACGATAAGGAAATCATGCGCTAACAATAATGTGCTAACATGACCTGCTGCCATCTGACGACTGTGCAACAAAGTATACTGTAAGCTAAAGTATAGACACTAAGCAGATTAAAGTAAGATGATATAACGATATAAGTCGGTATCTGTCACATCTGCTTTAAAGGGCTTCAGAATTCAGATGTTCAAGTCTATGTAGACGATTGCTAACCTTACTATACCCCAATATTAAAGTGATTGGCTGAGTATTCGTGCGTTCTATATCTTATTTAAACTGAGTCACAATATTGTATAGTATATTATTAAACAACAACATGTGGCTAAGTACGCTACTGTTGAACATGTGGGATGAAGTTTATAAGGTCGAAATATTGTATGTATAAAGCGGACTAAGGGAGATATCATAAATGGGCAACACACGTATCGCGTAGTAATATAACTCACTCTTTTTCCCTCGAGTTCCTTCTGAAATTCCTCCTCTTCTTCCTTGCAAACTTTGACCCTTGGTTTGCTCCCTGATTCGCCGCCTCCTTTGCTTCGATCTCCTCGTCCTCGATGGCCTCCTTCACCTCCTCCTGGTATTGCTCCTCGATCAGGGCCTTCTCCTCATCGTCGGAGGAGGTCCGACCGGCGTCAGTGCCGGCGTCAGTCATGGCTGGAGAAAAAAAC
>LR139126.1:13335-23378 GCA_900659605.1 Tisbe holothuriae | reverse complement strand
GACACCTCGCCTCTAGCACAGAGAATGAAACTGCTCAAGAGAATACTCCCACAAAAGACTGCACCGAGCAAGATCCAGGCTTGGCGTCTTTCCATCCTCAGTGCCAGTCTAGACAAAGGGCAGAGAATCCAAGTTGCCCAGGCGATGACTGCAGAAGTCGCCTTGAACGTGGCCAAAATCCCCGGCCCAGTTAAGAAAGGATTGCTCCTTCCACCACCGCGACTGCCGCCAGAGCTGGACGTTATGGAGCCAGAGGAGGCTTTCAAACTGCTAGTAGCCCGGGCATTAACCAGGTTATCAGATGAAATGTCTAAGACCCATGATTCAAAGATGGCCCAGGTTGTAGAAAAGGCATCCCTGCTCTCACTCGGCGTCCAAGATGAGGACACGAGTCTGGACGCGCACCTGGAAAACGAGTTTGTCCGGGATTCGCACCAGCTCATCCTACCGGAGCGGATTCAACCCGGTCGCCGTGTTCAGCTGGAAGTGTGGCTCCAAGTGATAGCAGCCTTGACTGAGTCCGACCGAGCATGTGATGTCCTACTCGCAGAGCTCCATCTCCTGGCACACTTGCTCCAGATCATCAAGACTGATGAGGCGACAATCAAACCATTGTGCGCGAGAATCATCCTGAACGTTAGCAGAGGTCCTAGGAATCTTGGACCGCTCTTCATTAATGGTTTTATCCGAATTCTGGGAGAGTGGAAAGACGAGGTTGACCCCAGAATGTCCCTCCCAGCCAACACGGCCCTCGCCAACTTGGACGTGACCTCCAAGAGCAGCTTCACATCCGGGGTGTACCTCATGAGCGACTGCAACGACCCGGAGCCGGATGTGGACGTCGTGTTCATCCACGGCCTGCTTGGAGGTGTCGTCTACACGTGGCGCCAGCAGGATGAGGATAACAAGATGAGGACGTCTAACAAGGCTGAGAATGGCTACTCATGGTGCTGGCCCAGGGACTGGATTAAGGGAAACAACATAAGAGTGCTGGGCGTGCACTTCCAGTCTACGGTCAGTCAGTGGTTGGGCCCGTCAGAGCAGCTGTCATTGGCTGAGAGAGCTGAGGTGATCAGTCACGAGTTGAAGGCTGCACACGTTGGCGACCGTCCAGTTGTGTTTGTTGCACACTCCATGGGTGGGCTCATTGTCAAGCATATGCTAGTGAATGACGCAAACCTTAGAGATGCCTGTAAGGGTGTGGTGTTCTTCAGCACCCCGCACAAGGGGTCCCATGTTGCGACCAGGCAATGGCTGTCACCTAGCATGGACGTGCAAGAGCTCCGTTGGGAGTCGCCATCATTGATCAAGCTTCATGAGGACTTTTTGAAGTGGGCTGACTTTGATATTGTCAGCTTTGGTGAAGCCCTTGCTACGCAGGGGTTGGGCTTGTCCTTGCTCGTCGTGCCGAGAGAGTCTTCAGAAATGGAGATTGGCTCATATGAAGAGATCCAAGCGGATCATATGAACACATGCAAGCCAAGGGATGAACAGTCACCGCAAGTTAAGGCGATTATGAGGCTGTTAAATAAATGAGACAAAAACTAATATTCCGATGAAAATGGGAGCTTTTTTATATCGTCATTAATAATGATATAATGATAGGTATATAATAGTAATAAAGTGATAATATGATACTATTTTGACATGGAACTCAACTTTTGTTTATATATCTCGGACATCAATCCTACAACTCTTCTTTCTTTTCTGATGATGGCATCTTTTTTTATATCGTGCGTCGATAAACGTTCAAAATCGATATGGAATTTGTTGCCTTTGTTGGGGATTTTGCATCATTATTCTATTTTGTTTTTTAATAATAAAAGGATATGGTCGTGAAAACGATGTTCTTGGTGAAATGAAGTCTCCGGCTTTTAAAAAGGGGGAAGAAATTTGGATCGACATATATTAACCTATTTTAAATTAAAAATACGCACGTTTCTTCTTGTTCTTCTTGTACATCATCATCATCACCAAATGTAATCCCCTAAACACATGTTTTTCTTGATCATCAGCAGTTGCAGTTGACATTGGAGGGTTGCGCGCTGTCCAGGCGGGTGCCCTTGTTGGAGTTCAGCAGGTTGGGGTCGGAGTCGAGGCTCTCGGACATCTTGTCACAGATGATGTCGACGAGGCGTTCAAACACGGCCTAAAAGGGTAATTAAGAGTTATTTTTGATGTCTTTGTAGAATCCCAGTTTGCAGCCTTTCTACTACTTAGGATGCCAGGAAATTAGTTCCTCAATCATTCAGTGACATTTAAAGTATGTTTTACAGGAAGAATAAACCATTATATGCGTACGGAACGGGTTATTATTGCTAAATATTTTGTTTTATTAAGTCTTAATTATTGCATTAACTTACTCTAACGTTGATGTTCTCTTTTGCGGACGTCTCGAAGAACTCGAGCCCTAGCGAGTCCGCGAGCTGCTTCCCCCGCTCGAAAGAGATGACGCGCTCGTCCTCCATGTCGCACTTGTTGCCCACAAGGATCACCTGCGCGTTGTCCCAGGAGTACGTCTTGATCTGGGTGCACCTGAGGAAGGGAAAGAAATATTTAAATAATACTCTTCAGTTGAGTTTAGTGATGCAATATATTGGTGGATAAAGTCCTAGCGAGAATAAATGCGCTTACCAATCATGAACACTGGAGAAAGACTCTTCATTAGTGACGTCATACATGAGGATGAATCCCATTGCGCCACGGTAGTAGGCTGTGGTGATGGTCCGGTACCGTTCCTGGCCGGCAGTGTCCTGTAATGAAGAACCATGAGTACTCATATTGAAGAGCAGACAAAGCATTACTAATAGTTACATTTGAAAGTAATTATAATAACTGGGTGTACTTTAACCTTACCCATATCTGCAGCTTCACCCTCTTATCCTGCCTAAAGACGGTCTTGACCTTAAAGTCGATCCCGACCGTGGACACGAATGCCGATGTGAATGAGTCGTCCGCGTATCTGAATAGGAACGAGGTCTTGCCGACGGACGAGTTGCCGATGATGAGCAGCTTGAACATGTAGTCAAAGTTCTGATCGGCGGCATCCTTTTGCCAGCCTTGACCCTGGGCGGCCATCTGGAAATGGAAGATTGAATATCATTTATGTGAACCCAAAGTTGTCATTTCTTCCGTCCAAATAGCCCTCATTAATTGGCTACTAAAAATGAGACAAACTGGCAACCCTGATAAGTGAAAGCTCTTTGTTCTGCACTGAGTGACTCCGTTTATTGACATCGGATCCTGCCTGCGCTTAATGAGGGGGAAGGAAGAACAAACGACCACGGGATGAAATGATGCTTTCTCTTAATACCTCGAATGATGATCCGTGGAGCCCAAGCCTTTATATGGAACACAATATGTGAGAGTTTAAAGTCCCTATTTCAAGGCCTCCTCCTCCCTCTTCCTCCCCACTCCCCGCCGAGGAAGCAGCAGCAGCCACAAGTGTTTTTGCTCAGCTTCTCAGGTCGTGTCCCTCACTGCTGCAGTGGCCTCCTCCGTCGCAGAAGGTGTCTGGCACATTGTTATTGATATCACTGCTGCTGTTGCTGCCAATGGCAGTTCCGCATTCTACAATCTAGTTTTGCGACTGTTGTAATTTACGTCTGTGTCGCACTCACTCACACACACTGCATGGAATCGATGACTTCAGAGAGGAGCCTTTTTCTTCTTCTTCTTTGCTGCCTAGCAGAGCAGGAGTAAGTTGTAGTAGTAGTGGAAGAAGAGGAAGAAGACACACAAAGTTGCTGCCTGCTTTATCCTGCTCCCTTCCTCGGAAATGGAAGCTTTGAACGCAACAGCTGTTAACCAGTAGCACTCTTCTTCTCTCTCATTCTCCTCCTCTCCCTAATCAAGCTAGCAGGTCTTCTATTCGTCTTTCCTCTCGTACTTGTACGATCAAGGCGACTAGCTCTCTTTCTCTCCCTTTTGCCATGGCTCTCTCTCTCTCTTGAAGACGATACAAAGCAGTAGCGGGGTAGCTTCGTCGCACTGAAGAGCCTCCGAAGCGCTATTTCTTGCTCTTCACCACCACTGCACGCACGCACTTTTAACTCTGGCTGTGTATGCATCCTCCTTTCCAGGCCCTCCCTCACATTCGAATCCTCTCGAGAGAGAGTAGGATGTGTGTGGAACATTTTTATATCGCATGGTCATAACCGAACGCCAGAGGCTCCCTTTTCTCCCAGCGCGCGTTGTGTCACACACGGCTTGCCGTACAGGCATGGCCTGGGAAGGCCTTTCCCCCAACCGAGCGCGGCGCTTTCTGACCCTGTAAGGCTTTTTGAAAGTCAATTGTAGACGACTGCACACGCATAAGGCATGTTTTAGAAATCGCTCTTGTTTCTTTTTGAATGTATAAGACAATCATGTGTTGGACGAGAGAGGAGAGCAGAAACTAATGGAAAGTGAAAGAAGAAATGGGAGGAAAGCAATTTGTTTTGTTTCAAAAGATGAATGCGGGGCACGTGATTGGGTGGATTGGATTAGGAATCGTTCACTGCTATGCCGAGATTGGATAAACAAAGTATTCATTATCCAGCTCTGACCCTAGAATGAACTCTTATGCATCCTCCTCCTGTTATTCGTAGCAATTAGGCCCAATGAGAAAGGCCAATAAAGGCTTTTGTGCGCAAGGCCACCGAGGGAAAAGGTCATTATCACAGCAGAGCCTGCTGGACAGATTCTTTGCAGGGACTAGATTTTTATGGGATTTTCTCTCTGTAGCATTTTTCCCAAGCTGTGGTTGTTGAATAGAGACCGTTTTCTGACCGTGTTATCAGCATATGCACGTCAGTCCTTCTCTTGCTTGAGAATAACATTATTATTATTCCGACAGCTGAATAGAGAGCAGTCTTAAGATCTCCTGGATTAAGAAATAAGTTATTTTCCTTTGTTTTTGCTCTTCCAAGAGAGAGATCTCCTCATAAGTTATTTATAAACACTCTCTTGCGGTTGTTAGAGCTGACGTTAGGTTATCAATATGAGATGCATTGAAAAAAAGAAGGATATTTCAGAGAAAGGTTTCAATATCGGCTTTCTGTTCTAATACGGCTTTAATTGTTTATATCTTAATTATGTAACATACATGGAGAGAAACCTTGAACTTGTAAAGTCTGTTTGTTACACGTGTATAATATTTAGGCAGAAGTTTATGTGCAAAATATAGAAAGATATAACCTTCCGGGTATTAGCTCCAGGTCATTTTAAGACAAGAATCCACTATCCAGTATCCACCAATAATAAATATTAGATCCATTTTTACTCTTTCAGGATGTGACACATATATGACAGTTCAGTATCAATGACAAGGAAAAGAGAGGATTATTAGACTAGAAAGTATGATTTATTTGTCTCTCTTATTACTCTTCAGCTGGAGTGCTGAGCAAATAGTGGGAAAATCACTTCTGCTGCTAACGTGAAAATATACCATCTAAAGGTAAATGTATCTCTTGCACAACAACCCTGCTGATACAAAAACATAGTATATAATTTATAAAGCTTTCATTCTGCATTGCATAATCAATACTATGCCTTGTGCCCTTTTTATATTGTTTATGCATAGAGTGGAAGTTGTAAGCTTTTATCAGCATGAACTTTCTGTTCTTCGGCACAGATTTCTGTACTTTTTCAGGCTGCTGAAATTGGTTTGCCTTTGGGCAAGAGTAAAAATTGCCTATACTGTAAAGGGGACTTTTGATAGAAATGAAACCACTTATATTACATATTTTTAAACAAGTGTTTAGATTTATAGTCATTTGAACTAATAATAAATGTACTTTTAGTGGTTGATAGTAATAATTGAATTGATGGTTCGTACATGTGCAAACATTAACCATAAAATGGCATTTATTACTTGTATATTTATGTCATGATTTAAAGCAATGTTGTGTATAAACCTTCTCCGAACCAAAAATTGTATGCAGACTAAAATGAAAAACCGCATAAAATGTGTATACAACCCTTCTCATGGGTTTTCATTTCGCATCAAATTTAGATCCTGGTCTTTTTTCCCTCCATCCCATTAAGGCCATTAAGAAATGATGGGATTGCCCCTTCTCTTCAGACTAAATTAGGGTTGCCAGTTTGGCTACTTTTGGAACATATGTGTCTAAATTTTATATTTATAATGTGAGCTACTCCAGCCAGAATTGCAACCCTTGACTAAAGCACGTTGTTGCCGAAAGGCTCTCTTTACAGCGTTGCACCTCTTTTCATCAGGAAAACTTGTGGAAACTTTGCAGTTTTGGCTTTTGTTTTTTAACACTTGATTACTTGTACTACGTGCAATAGCTCAGGTAAAAGTTTGGAAGAAAGGATGTTGATTAAAGACTGAATGAGAGGTTAATGATCTTAAGATAAATGTTTAACTTGGAAAGTGTAAAAGCAATGTTACTCTATATACCTTCACACAAGCTATCAATTTGTACATTACCGGTGATGTAAAAATTTCACCTTGAGCCAATTTAATTATTAAAATTATCTCCGTAATACTGGCTCACTATGTGCAATATAATATTATGCGTTTGTAAGTAACAATGATTCAATTAAAAGTCTTCAGAATACACAAAATCTTGTGCTTCCGCCACTTTGTTAATATTTTTGTATCCTGTTCTGGCTGAGTGGTAGTCTGGGTTTCCTTTGGGTCTCTTTAGTTTAAGAACAAGCTTGTACGTGACTGCCAGCTGCTACAAAGATTCCTCTAGAGGCGCAAGAAGATCGGTTATAGTTTCCAGGAAATATCAATTTCATATACGGGGAGAGTATCGGAGAAAATGTAATTACAGGAGTCGTTTGAGAAATCCCCCATACTGAGCAAAACTAAATTTGTAATTGGTTTCCTTGTTATTTTACTTAGCCACTACAACGACTAACAGTAAACTAATTACTAGTTCGTGCTTAATGATCAGCTAGCCTTAAAATGTTAAAAGAAAAGAATTCCTTCAAACAACCGTATAGCAGTAGTTTGACCGAAGTGTCACTATACATAAGAAATACTGACAGCCAGCTCTAGCTTGATCTCACGCTGTATGCCTCAGTTTTAACCATGTTATTAACTCCATACCCGCACCCATTATAAAGCCACCTCAGAAACTCCTTACATTCTGCCACCATACGGAATGTGGTTAAATTATGCACGGGTTTGGCCTTCATTAGCACACAGCTACACGAGGCCGGATACTTTATAGGCTTACTAACCAAACACAGCCTTGTACTCTTGGTTAGTTATAAAGCAAACAAGGGCAAGCAGAACTAAATGTAAACTTTTAGAGGAAATGTAATGATTGGACTGCTTTGAACTGTCTTAAAATCATATAAAAAGATGAATAAAATCACAAATGTGATCATATTTCTTAGAGTATGATCCTCTGATGTAATTTGACAGTCCTTGATTAGAGGTATGAGTGCTCACTGAAGTAGATGGACAAACTCATTTTCTCAAGATTATCCTTTCTATTCGCTTCCGTTGCTATGGGTTGATGGTGTACATGGACATGGGGGCACTTTTTTGGCTCACCATTTAACTTAAAAATGTACAATAAAAAGGCATTTGACACAAAATGTGGGGTACAGGCTGTTCCTAAGTAAGATTGACCTAACTTCTATGATACAGTATTTTACAGAAAAATGGAAAATATACATAACTTATACAGTAGCTTAACATGATCATTGCTTTTATTGAGTATGGACAATCTTTTTGTGTCCTACATAAATTGTGAAGATGTAAATTTAGAAATCATCTTTCTCTTCCATTGTTCATGTATGGATGGATGCCACAAGCATGCAACTCATATCTCTAAGGAGACAAGAGAGGGAAGCTAGAAAATAATCAATAGAGCAAAAGTTGTGTGACAGTTTTGGTCGGAAACAATTCCTGGAGGTAGGAAATGGAATGTTTCATTATTGAGACTTTGGACACATTTCTGGTATTACAGCATGTGTATATACGTCAAAATGAATATTGGATACTTCAGACTCGTACTTGAATACATTCATAATAGAATACAGAGCATGGATGTACTGTATCATTCGAGATAAAATATAAAATAACAAATTTCAGCTCAAATATCCAGGCAAAAAAATCACAAGTTATTGTGACAGTTGCTAATATTTAAAGGTTGCATCGGTGTTACTGTCATATTAATGCCTTCTTTGTGCACCTACTGTTGGCCTTTACACGAGTAATGATATATCACCCTGGTGTATATTCCATTATGCACCATATCATTCATTCGCAATGACACTGACTTTCTCTAGCACTCATCCATCTAATTTTGCTTTAAATCCACTTTTTTTTACGGCACTAGATTGGGAAATGTTTTTGATAGTACAAACAGCTCAAATGACTTTGAAAACGTGGTTTTATTTGCATATGTTTAAATTCTTTTACAGTAGGTTAAACAGCCTTTAAATCATCCATTGTGTTAGAATTTAGCTCTGCCATTGACATATGCAGGCTTTTGTGATTGTTTTATCGCTGGGTGAAAAAACAGGATTTGCTGTGTCGAGTGAGTTCGTTTTGGGAGATTGACCTGTGGAAGTACGCATTTTCCCCAAGTCTTGCTTCAGCGCCATCTAACGGTTCAATTCTCAACTAACATTCAAACAATAACAACCCGACGGGGAGGAAAAAACTGGCGGGCTCACAATAAAAGCACAGTACAGTTGGAAATTATTATTTTAATCTCCTAAACCATAAGTGACCTAACTACTATTTTCTAAATGAATGAAGTCCCTATATAGCTCCATATACAAAAATTCCCACTGCACTCTTATATAATATATGTATAACTTGTTAGAGTCATCCAACTGGTCAAAGCATTGGTAAACGAGGCGGCGGCCGGTGATAAGAGATGGTAATGGCTTGGCGGCGGAGTCGGCTGCGGGAATCTGGCGATGGTGAGGACTGGTGTTGTCCGCTCAGTCCGGCTAAGGCCAGAGAAGGAGGCCGCAGCCGTGGCCATGGACGAGCTACAGCATGACAGAGGAGAAGCTGCAGGGCCTGTAATAGAAGAATAAGAACGTTTACTTGGCAAATATCCTGGCACATTCAATTTTCACTTTATCAGATAATTAAGATTTTAGTTCTACCTTGTGCAAATGATGAAAGTTGTTATTAGATCTTAAGAGCTGGAGGCGATCTTAGGGCGCCAAACACCATACCAAAATTTCCACAGGCAATGTCGACATGGAATCGGACCAATACAGTATCGACTGAGAGGGTGTCTGACGAGAACTGATGGCATTTGGTGAGGTGGCGTCCGATGAGGGTGCAAGGATACCCTGTAAAGAGAATGATGCTATTTTATAATTCATTACAGGACAGACCAAAATTTGCCCTAATATTTGAATCCATAAATGATTACAATTAATAACCGCATACTGGCCAAGGCCCTTCTATCATTCTATTAACAAAGATTCCTTGCAAATGGGTTTGCGTCATGAAGAATAAAGCGATATTAAAAGGATCCTTGTTTGGACGGTGATGTTGGTGTTGAAGGAGACGATATTCCGCGGGTGGGTATTAAAAGCCAACCCGGCGGAATGTCGTACCCATTATTGACACATGGACGACTTAGATAGCGTACTGTATGCATAGGCGTCCGGGACAGACACTGATCAGGCAATTTATGAACTGTTCAGTGTTTTCCTTTCCTGATTGATTTAGAACAGGATCGCGGGAGTTTTGTAAGAGAAGTGGTTTCTCTTGCAAAACTCTCTCGCTCCTCTTAACCGACTAAAAGGATGGGACGTGCGTCATTCTTGGAGACTTCGCCTTGGCTGATGTACGACCAATCCGGAGATGGGCAAATCGGACTTTTGTGAGAGAAATCTTTCTCTTACAAAAACTCTGAGTGCTAATCTCAAATCGGTACCCCTTTTTCCTCGCACCGTTCTGCGGGCGGACATGTTGTGCGTACGCGCGAGCGTGTGCGCACGCTGGACGGGCTCATGAACGAGGGAGAAGGGAACGACGACGACTGTCTGGCTTGCCTGGAAGGCCCCAAGTGGGACTACTTAAAGGGCTGCTCAGGCAGAATTCA
>LR139126.1:0-13235 GCA_900659605.1 Tisbe holothuriae | reverse complement strand
CCGCTGACGGAGGATAAGACGCGGTTCTGAACTGAGACTCACACTGTTGTGAAGGACGCTTTTACAAAGAGTGAGATGGAAAGGAATCCGTTATTATGTCATAATTGCAAGACCAAAGATTGTATAATCGCAAATCCAACTACTTAACTAGTGTCGCATAAGAAGCATTTGTTTGATCTCAAAAGACAGAAAACTTTCTTAACAAGCTCGATAACCACATTCTGCTATTGGCAGCTACTAGACATAATATGATCTTTTAAAAACGCAATATTATCCTTGCCAAGGCTCGCATTAACTCCAAGGTACATTCAGATTGTTACGCAGGAAAATATGTCAAGGGAGTGAAAAGTGAATTTAAAAAATAACAACAGTGATACGTCGGGATAGGAAAGTTCTCCTTCCCCGGGACCTTGAACCTGTGGAAGTACGCATTTTCCCCAAGTCTTGCTTCAGCGCCATCTAACGGTTCAATTCTAAACTAACATTCAAACAATAACAACCCAACGGAGAGGAAAAAACTGGCGGGCTCACATTAAAAGCAGAGTACAGTTGGAAATTATAGTCTTAATCTTCCAAACCATAAGTGAATACTAGAACTACTATTTACTAAATGAATGAAGTCCCTATATAGCTCCATATACAAAAATTGCCACTTTTATATAATATACGTATAACTTGGTAAGGTCATCCAACTTGTCTACGCATTGGTAACAAGGCGGCTGCCGGTGAATAAGAGATGGTGATGGCTTGGCGTCGGCTCCGGGAATCTGGTGATGGTGAGGACTGGTGTTGTCCGCTCAGTCCAGCTAAGGCCAGAGAAGGAGGCCGCAGCCGTGGCCATGGACAAGCTACGGCAAGACAGAGGAGAAGCTGCAGGGCCTGTAATAGAAGAATAAGAACGTTTTTCACTTTATAATATAATTAAAATTTTAGTTCTACCTTGTACAAATGGTGAAAGTTGTCATTAAAGAGCTGGAGGCGATCTTAGGGCTGCCAAACACCATAGCAAAAATTTCCACAGGCAATGCCAACATGGAATCGGACCTGATGACAGCGGCCAATACAGCATCGGCGGAGAGGGTGTCTGGCGCGATGGCATTTGGTGAGGTGGCGTCCCTGTAAAGAGAATGATGCTATTTTATAATGCATTACAGGACGGACCGAAATTTGCCTTAATATTTGAATCCATAAATGATACTGGCCTAGGCCCTTCTATCATTCTATTAACAAAGATTCCTTGGAAATGGCACGGACAGCCTTAATTGTGGAATTGGGTTTGCGTCATGCTGTTGAAGATTAAAGCAATATTAAAAAGATCCTTGTTTGTGGGCGGTGATGTTGGTACATGCTGGTCTGCTGGTGGCAAACTCACCTTATGATAGCGAACATGCAGTGATGATGTGGAGCAACCGCAGGCTAGGGACAGAGCTGCAGAGACGGAGGCCATGGCCGCGGCGCGGCAGAGCAGCAAGCAACAATGGAGCTGCTTGTGGAGAAGCACTCTGCGATGGGTTACACACTCTTAACACTTTTTATATATTCTAAAAGCCCTTTATTAACAAGAAAGCATCAATATACTTGGCATATTATTGTGAGCCCGCCAGTTTTCCAGATTGTTATTGTTTTGGCGAAAAGTTCCAAAGCGGCCACCAGGGTGCGCTACTATAGGGAAATGAGAAATTGCGTATTTCCACAGGTCAATTGGATTGAAAGAAGGGCAGGAAATGAAATCTGTATTCCAAACGGTTTAAAATCTGCGTGTTTGGACTGTGCTTGTTATCTCTTTGTAACAGAAAAATGGTGTTTTGAAAACATTTTGACAATGGAATGCGCAGAATGTTAAATATTTAAATCTAGACGCCATATCTTTTAAAGGAGCTTTTAAGGCCTTAATGTGTTATGCATCGTGCAAGCATTTAAAGGAAAAGGGAGGGAGGAGAAGGATGAGCTTAAATGATTGCACTAAAATACCTCCACAATTGCCAGCAATGTTGTACAAGTCCTTCTCCATGCTCGTTTATTTCTCCATGTCACCCTCTGGCCATAAAATTGTCTCTCCTCTCCACCTCATCATATGGCATTCCCCCTCTTTTATCTCCGTTTCCCCATCACCATAAAGGCTCTTTCTCCTCTTCTATCCCTCCTCCACTTATTTGCTTTTGCAGCAACTCAAGACATTCTTTCCCCGATAGATCGACAGCATTCCATGAGCTCACACACACCCACGTACATATCTGAGGTGAAGAAGAATTGATGGCAATGTCAGTTGCAGAAGACGACTTTTCGTATATTCATGAATATACTCAGCCGCAGCTCACCTTATCAAGCCAGAAGAAGCAGTTGCTGGACCCCGCGAGGACAAGATGCTTGTTCTCTGTGGTCTGAGTCGTCTTGCTGAGCAGCTCCTTCACCTCAGCCTCCAGCTCTAGCCGGACCTTCTCCTCATCCTCAGGGTTGTGGCTGTTTGCAATAGGCTGCGGAGCACTGTTCTCTATTTGAGCGGAAGACTTTGAGTCACACACGGCCACCTCAGGTTGTTTATGGTTATTCTTGAGCTCTTGGTCTCCTTTATTGCCGTTGGGGATTTTGGGGTCTACTGGTGACAGCCTGCTGCTGAGGGCTTCATCATCACGGTTATTGCTCAGCTCCTTATTCGTGTCTGGACTTGAATTCACATCACAGTCTTTCTTATGTTCATTGGCCGTGGTGGCCTTAGATTCCGCCTTTTCCTGAATAGGAACAACACCCTTTTTCTCATTCTCGCATTTTCTATCACTCGGCTTTTCTGTGGAAATAGGGGAAGGCACGACTTGGTCGGTTTTTGCAATTTTCTCTTCGTTTTCTTCTCGGCTTCTTCTTCTTCTTCTCTCGTTGTTTCCGTTGGTTGAGCGTTGTTCGATTTCCTCTTCTATCTTGCTGCAAGGAGGAGGTCCTTGGGGGCTCGTACTCGAAGTAAACGAGGACGCCTCCTTGGCACCAGACTGAGAACCCTCGTCGTTGCCTGAAGCTCGACTTGGCAACGATGGGGGTTTCTGCTGCTGAGGTGGTGCTGGTGGCGGAGGAAGGGAGAGACGGCTGCTGCTGATCCGCTGAGCTTGGAAGTGGCTGCTGCTGAGGAGCTGCAGCAGCCGACGAGGCCGGGGAAGACGGAGATGACTGGTTCGTGAGCAATTTGACTGCTGCCGTGGGCGTGCCAGCAGTTGGCGTGCCAGCAATGGGCGTGCCTGCAGAAGGAGTAGCAGCACCCTTGGACACATCATTGTTATTCTCAGCCTTCCTCCCTGGACCACACCCTCCTTCTCCACTGGCTTCGTCCACAGGAGATTCGCCTGATTTAATTTGGATTTTGCCGACAGAGTCTTTCTGGCTGAGGAGACTGAGCTTGCTGTCCTTACGCCGGGGTGGGATAGGCGGCGGTCTCCGGACGCCGCCCAGTGTAGGGGGCGTGGCCCGGGTGGGTGTGGATGCCGCTGTGGTGGGCGTGCCAACCGCTGAAGAGGGCGTGCCAACCGGGGATTCCTTTGCGGCCTCCGCAGACATTGTGATAACAGCAGCACTTTACACTTGAATGTCGGTTTGCTTGACGCTATAAATTTGCACCCGGGTTCAATTCACGAATTTGGCCGCTCATATTTTCTCGTTTGATCTATTAGTACACGGATCGGGTTATGAAATTTAGTCAACTCTTACTGAGTGATCGATACTGAACCAATATAAATATTATTTTCGGACATGTCGAAATACGGATTAGGAAGCACGCACACTCCGGTCACCACGTCCCCCACGTCACACCCCAACATCACAATGTTATTGCCATCACTCACACACACAACTTATTCTTCGCGAACCTCGTGGTCTACACTTCTGAATGGGTTCTTCTTTCTTTCGCAGGCACTGCATGAGAGGAGGAAGAAGAAAGAGGACGACTAGTGTGAACACACCAACCCTCGTGTCTTTGGAATTCGTTGAGTCAGTCACTGCTTAGACAGTCGAGTGAGGGAGGAGGAGGAGGAGGCTTCTTTCTTGTCGCCTGTTCTCTCTTTCTTCTCTCTCGCTTTCGTTTTCATACATCCCGTTAAGGCTTCTTCTCCTTCCTTCGACTCGTTTCTCTTTCTCTTTCTCCTCCTCATCCTTGTCGTCTTCGACAGCCGCGCGCCCGCGCTCTACTCACGTCTCACTCGCCCGCCCTTTGGACGGAGCAGCTGTTCCTTGGCCTTTTTTCAAGATAGAAGGACAGCTACACTGCTGCATTACACATGCTGTATATATATGGCCGTGTGTGTGTGCTGGCCTTGCACAATTCCGCTACAAAAAGGAACGACGACGACGCGGCCTTCGGAACTTCTTGCTTTATATTATTCCCGCCCCTTCGTTTCGTTTTTGTTCCTTCTTGGAGTGGGGAAGGAAGAAGAAAGTTTGGCCTTGCCAAGGCCGGCCTTCGTCGTCTTCCCCCATTTAAAAAGTCTCATGCAGCGGGCGTCCGCAAGGACACGAGGCTGCAGAGTGATCTTGGTTTGGGCCAATGCGGGACGAAGAAGAAGAAGGGTGGAAATCGCTGCTTTATAGCTGCCATCCTACTGCCGTGGCGATTGTTTTCTTTCTTCTTTCCGTTCCCCCCAAACTCACAACAACAATGAGAGGAGGACAGAAAAGCAATTTGTGCTTTGCGTGCTGACTTTGACTGGCTTGGCCTTCTACTTCCAAGGAAAGTTTTTTGTTGGGCTGCACGATACTCAAATTATGGCAAAAGTACATCATGCCGCCGTCTCTGACAAGTGCAAGTACGTGACAGAATCAAATTTCGTTTTGATGTCTATGTAAATCAAGGCCACTTGCATGTATCTGCATTTATAACGCTTTGACTCCTTCTTATGCTATAGCGCTATATTTAGTAGCCGTTAAAGGCCAGCTTGCCCTAGTGTCCTTCTAAAGCCTATTTAATGCTTTTCTTGTCCGGTCCTTCTCTCTGACTACAGCTGTAGTCGGTGCATATACATAATAAAAGGACCCGAGGCCTAGGCACATAACTGACCTCAATTAAGAGCGTCCGGTAAAGGAGAAATAAAATTACCACAAGAATGAACAGTTGAGAGCGGTATAATTATTACGTGGTCATTTCATGCATAATTCATCAGAACAGAGAGGAATACTATTGTCACTGCAGAGGTTAGTTTCACTCCAGATGAGGCCATAGAGTGCCCCCCGCCACCACCGGCCCCACCAGATGCCCCGCCCCACGCCTTCCTCGCAGCCACCCGGGGCGTGACCGTGACATTAACCCGCCTCCGTTGCTCAAACCGGTGCGTTGATGAGAACAGACAATCATACATGCCATTGAACTCAGCCGTGGTCAGGTTTCCAATGACGAACCCGGACCGGGGCCTGTGCCGGAACAGTCCTGTGAGGTCCAGGCCGTCTTTGAGCAGGCTCACGGTGCAGTCTGGGTGTGCTGGCCGGCAGGGGAGGGTGAGTGCGGTGCCCAGTGCGCCGGTGATGTTGGCTGGGTGGGCGTTGTCCGTGGGTAGGGTTGCCGGGTGTGCCTGGTCCCGGACGTAGAGGTAGAGGCTGGCCTGATTTGTGTTTATGTTAGTGGCGAAGGTCTTGAAAACAGTTTCCTCCTGTAGCCAATATATTGGATTTTTAACTCCTTCCAATGCTGCCTTTCTTTACCTTATAACGGCTTCAAAAAGGTCTCTTTTTGAGGTTAAAGGGAGGAAGGCCATTTTTCCGATGGCAACGTTTCATGTCCTGGTCATCTCTGTTCTTTTTACTGTATTATATTATGGCTTTCAATGCATCTCTGGCACACTGAGGCGGATATATGAGAGTATGTATGTGTGTGCTCAGAAAGCGAGAAGAGTTTCAACGGCAGAATGTAAAGTCCGCAGACAGGAGAAAATGAAAAAGTTGCAGTCATAAATTTGTGAAGGAATTTACTGCAGGCATTTGTTGGAAATCTAAGGCTTGTTGCAGACAAGGTCATTTTTCGTGTTTCATTCCGTGTGCTGTTCTCAGTAAATCTGGGAAGGATATGATATGCTGGTACCATCTGTATAAAGGTTAAAAAGGCTAAATAATTCCACATACTAGTTAAAGATAAGTCACGTAGTACTTTAAATCATTAGTTGATCTGATGAAAAGCTGTACGTTGTCCATGTCATTTAGTAATTCCTGAGTACAATTGATCCAAAGTAATCAAGGCACGAGCTCGATCTGCAGCTCTTGCCAGCTCATTAATCATTCATGGCCCTCAACAGCAGCAGTACGACTTCGTAGAAAGTGAAGATATTTACAAACACACTCTCTAAAAGCTATTTTCAATTGCTACTCCAAGTGTTAAAAGAGTAATAATAATAAAACCATCGGTCTACATTTTTACAACCGAGTTGGACAGCAACTCTCCTTCTCATAAACAAAGTAGAAGAAAAAGGTCAAAATACGAGAAACCGTTCAGAGGGGGGTTTAAGACCTTCGCCACCATGTGCAGTTAACGGCATTTGCTGTGAACAATACTCTAGAGCCCGATTAGTTTATTTAATAAGGGAATTCGAAAGGTGCTTCTTAGACCTTAACTTACTCCTTTAGCTATAGTGCGTCCATCTGAAATGAGCTGAAATAAGGACTCTGAGAGCTTGTTCAAAGCATGCCATGTAGACCACAATCCATTCCTTAGCATTCGCCCCTCTCGGACTCGTGACGGCCCTGCACGAATACTTCCCCACATGGTCATGATCCACTTCAACCAGCTTCAACGTGGAGAAGAAGTGAAACCGGGAGTAGTCCACACCCTCAGCCTCCCGGAAGTTCCAGATATCCGCCCTGTCATGGAAGTTCTCTGTGGCGTCCTCGATGCTCGCGTTGGTGAAGAAGGTGGCGGTGCTGGTCCAGCGGTGGGGGCCGCGGGTCAGGCACGTGATGTTGAGGTCCTCGTTGGACTCGAGGCTGAAGGTGGCTGAGCCGCCGCTGGTGTCGTTCAAGGCGGTCAAAGACTGAGGAGGTATGTTGTGAGAAAGTGGAAAAAGGCTTCTTGCACAATTGAAAAGGTCTTTAAAACGTACAAAGTGTAATTTATAACAAGGTAAAGGAGAGTAATTTGTTATTAATTATCAGTTTTCTAAAAGTAATACAGTATTACCTGAAGAAAACTTTAGAGCATGAAAGTCCGGGGCTAACTAATTCTGACTTTTCTCGAATTCTTCTCTCTCTACTTCCAAGTCTGAATCTACGAGAGTGTAATTCCGTGAGATGGAAAAGAGGAGAAAGTAGAGAGAGAGAGAGAGAGAGAGAGAGAGAAGTGGAAGAAGGATGGAACCTAATTATTTGCTACTTCCAATTTGCCTTTGTCACTTTCTACTTCTCCACTTTCTCTTCTCGTCTGGAAAGCTCTTTTCTTTCATCTTGCCTCGCAATTCCCGGGTTGAAGCACAAGGTCGATACTCTGCTGCTCTAGCACAGGACCCGGCTCAGTGGACGTGCTGGTGGTGGTCGTCGTACTCCGCTCAGTGATGACCCTGGCTGTCGTCCGCACTGTGCCAATCTCAAACGGGACACCAGTCTCGTTAGCTTCCAGAAGCAGCTCAGCAAGAAGTTGTTCCATGATATCCTTGGCCTGTTGTGACGTCCCAACGCCACCGTGGCTCAAGTTGCCGCCAAACAGTGCGCTCACATTCCGCATAAACGTGTCTAACGGACTGAGCGTTGTTTTTGTTAAGTGCTCTTCAGTACCATTGTTTATTAAATCATCCCATAATAAAGGCTGCTCTTCAGTACTTTTGTTGTGATCTTCAGTAGTATTAAATCTGACATCATCACAGAATGAAGGCTTCTCTTCAGTACTGTTGTTAGTTACATCATCCCATAATAAAGGCTGCTCTTTAGTGCTGTTGTTTTCTACATCATCAAAGAGGCTTGTTTTGTTGGCTGAGAGCCCGTCGCTCACGTTGCTCAGCAGAAAGAGGAGTAGAAGGTATGAGAGGTGAAGGCCACTCCGGAAGAAGCACAAGTGTAGTGTAACACACTGAACCATATCGCCGTCAGTACTTTTATAAACGCACTATAGCTATTTTGGCGCACTTATTTGTCAGAAAATTTGTTATATATGAGAAAACATTCCTCATATTTCAGATGATGAAGAACTTCCAACTTTTTGTGCAATGTCATCAAAATAGATTCAAAAGAGCACGCAGTCCATTTTTACAAGATATTTCTTGAAGCAAGATTGGATTGAAGCCTTGTTCTCGACGTATTCTCAGAAACTCAACAAAGGCTCATCGTAGGAGTTGATTGCAGAGCTTTTTACTCCGGATTTTAGCTGCATAATCAATATTTTAAGCACATCCCAGTTCATCCCAATATCAGTGATCACCCTATCCAGCTCATTTGCATACACCCATTTCAAGACATGTGAATTTCAACAACGTTCGTCTCTGTTTACATGAACTGAGCTGCGTCTTAAACACCGTTAAGAAAAAAGCAAAGGCAGCAAAAAAGGCTGCAGGGCGTGAGAGAAAGACGGAGCTGCTTACAAGAGCGAAGTAGGAGATCATTCTTTCCCGGAGATGAATTAAGGATGCAGAGTCATCCTGCTTAATAGCAACTACTAACATGAGCTGTAATTGTAAGTAATGAAGACAGCTTCTGAACCATGAACCTAATATGATCTGAGCTATGTATTCTTCATTGTGCCGAGAAGTTTTGAAGCAGAAGTCTGCCATACTACTGTAGATATGCTGAGAAGGTAGTAAATCTATAAATCCTCTTATAAATAAGCTGGATCCAAGACACGATTCGCCACTTTCTTTTACAGCTCAGATTAGGAGCAACAACGACGGTGTCTAAATCCCCCCTATTTGCTGCTGCACTTATTATTATACACGTACAAAGATGAGACTCCCGAGGGATAAGAATAGCCAGTAGTTGTACTCACATAATGCTCTGTGAAGAAGCCAGCCTTGGCAATGGGCACCACAGCCACACGAGAGTTGCTCCCACTCATATTCAAATCACAAATGCTCACTGCATGCGTCAATGAACAATTGACGCAAGAGCTTTAAAACGATGCGACCCGGATAAAATGGTTAAATCCTCTTATTATGCTGGTAGCTGATGATGATGCTCTTACTCTTCTTCTGTTTCATGGCCTTTTTGTATTAATGTCTAACATGTGTGCGCTAGAGGCTACACACAAAACAGCGGCGGAAGAAGAAAAAGCAAACTAAAAGTTTTGTCAAATGCGGATGTTCAAACTTTCTTGTTAGTCTTTTCAGACATTCTGCTGCTTTTTAATTGTCAACTTACGTTTGCGCCATTGCCGTTAGCTGGGCTTGGCGTTCGCGGGTCTATCGCTGGTGGCGGGTTGTTTGTGGCAATAGGACTCGCCCTACTAGGGACTTGCCCGCTGCGGCGGCTGCCCTTGTCCTGTGCTGTGCCATGGGTGACCGTTCTCCGTCTGATGCGCCTAGCGAGGAGTTGTCGGAAGAGTTTTCGACTGCCACGCAAGGGATGAGGGGACGAGGGCGACCACGTTTGTAACTGTAATCAGGCACTGCATTTGAGAAGGCTAAATTATATAAGAATGTCCTTTCTTAACAAAGTGAGAGTTATGAAACATCTGTGAATTACTTGGCAATTGTAATGCTTATTGCCCTTAGGTATTGTATGCGTTATGCTCATCAATGTGTTAAAATTGAACCTTGATATTGATTATACTCACGAGATTCTCTTCGAGTCAGATCTACTGATGGCTCCCCCAACAGGAGTCGGAGACCGCGGCCCAGCGGACGGCGGTGGCGTCCTCGGTCCAATTAAACCAGCCCGCGGCCCTCCTCTCGCCAACGGCGGCCGCTGAAACGACCCTCTCGGACGCGGCAACGGCGGAGCTCGTACGTAATCTGACGACGTCGGCAGCGCCCCCGGATCACTCATAGCACTCTCGACTCAGCAGCATAACTGACGCGCTGAAGCAGTCTGTGTCTCAATGCATGCGTGCTACTTTTCCATGTGTGCAAATGCGACGATAAGTTAGTGTAGAATATAAAATAATGTATGCGATCTGTATGCACGGCGTTTTCTGACTGTGATGCCTTCTTTATACACTTTCTGAGGATGTTTTTGAACGGGACCGATTGGGGATGAGAGAGGGAAAAGGCGGCACAAGTGCAGAGATGATATCGAAGCACTTCTTCTATTAAGAGTGGCTATCAAAAATATGAAAAGGAAAGACACTTGTAGAGATCGAGAAAGTAAATGCTTGTAGGAAAAGAAAGGCAGACTTGGGACTTCTTAGAAGCCCTTTTTTTCTCAAGTTAAGTGCGAGAGAAGCTGATTTATTGTTTCAAGGTGGGAAAAAGAGGAAAAAAAGGCCTTCTGTAGATCAATTACTTGAGAGCCTAAAACGAACCTTCTATATATATATCACACGTCAGTTTTCAAAGAGGTAGAAGTCGTTTGCATGAAAAAAATTATTATTATCTAGGATTGTAGTAGAAGTTACGACCTTTCATTACATACTATCATATTTTTGATATATTACTTGTAGCATTAGTAATATTATATTCAAATTAGTTGTTCCTCTTTGATAATTTTTCAGCTCATGATTTCTTGTCTTGATACTCATTCTAACAGGCAGATATCATTAGGGCCGGATCATAGATAAATTGTGTCCTTGCTTATGGCTTTCATAACCGAAACATATCAATGCAAAGTTCTCCGTGGTCGTCGCTGCCTCAGCTGAGGGAGAAGAGAATATTCCGCAGTGCAACCTCCCGAGTGCCGACATGTTTTTTTAAGATTGCCGATCTAATAATAATCATTAACTTAAACCGTTTTAACCACATATAAAGCTTTTAAAGGGCTTTCTTTTGGTGTATGTTACGTAAAAATGGAGTAAGAAATGCCAATACCGCTAACGCTTTTATCTTTCGTCTGAGAGCAACAGCGTCGGCGCGGCTGAGGGGAGAGAGAAGAATAAGGGACGACGATTGAAAAAAGTAAACCGTTCCCAAAAGAAAGCTGGAAGGGTAAAAATGCTCCGATTTTAAGTTTTTAAAAGACTAGGTATATGTAAAATTTATGGGCTTTCCGTTGCAAGTGACTTCATGTTACTACAATGTATATTTTGAAAGCAATAACAACTCTTTAAAAGCGCGACAGTGCAATTTGGCGTCATCCCTTCTTTCAACACTTAATAGCTAATTGCGGTCATTAGGGACTAAATAACTTGTAATTAGATGTTTGCCATCAAATTCTACGCACTTTATTTAGTTAAAGAAGTAATTTTTGTTAATATATATGTTAGTTTAATTGCCGAAAAACGACTTATACCTGTTTGAAAAATGCTAGTCAAAAGATATTTGGCCTTCAAACTTTCTCAAACAAGTAATTAGCTTTTAACGACTGTATACTTGGAGTTAGTGCAATTATTAGTTAATACAAAAAATTTCTGTGTTAAAAGAGCTTCTAAAAATGTATAAACTTGTTTTAGGCACTTTAGTTTACTATATTTATGTCCCTTCTAATGTTTAAATCGCTCTCCTGAAAAGCGCGGTTTCTCAGTTCTACCGATTTCAAAACGGAC
Source organism: Tisbe holothuriae (assembly GCA_900659605.1). NCBI lineage: Eukaryota > Metazoa > Arthropoda > Copepoda > Harpacticoida > Tisbidae > Tisbe > Tisbe holothuriae. The sequence continues at coordinate 1,660 of LR139126.1, read as the reverse complement.
GTTTGATATATTCAGCCTTCATAAATGATTAAAAATACAGCTGAGATTCAAAGAGAAGGAGGCCCACATATATGTTATACTTGTACAGATCTATAAAGAGGCCTCGCAGCTAATGAAATAGATTCTTTGGTGTTTCATCTCCGAGTACAAGTGTGCGTGTAAATCAATCCTCTTTATCTTTCATCCAGCCAACAATTGCCTTTGTGACGCAAGATATCTTGTTTTTAAGGCATTGTTAAATTACTTTTATAATAGTATTTAAAGTCTGTTTTTCCGTGAAAATCAAATGTTATATTGACTATGGACCACTACATACATATTCATAGATATTATTGATAAATTACTTTTTATAGTAATATTTAAAAGTCTGTTTTTCCTTGAAAATGTTGTATTCACTATGGACCATTACATGCATATTCTAAGATCAAAAGTAACTAATTGATGGCCTACTGTCTTCTTGCATTGTTAAGGCTGAATCCTTCTACTGCCACTTGAGCGGAGACTACAATCAGTGGAGAGGATCTAAAATCGAAAAAGGAAAGCGAGGATGGACAAAAGAACTTAAAAGAAAGGCCACTTGAGAACGAATTTACACTTAAGCACTAATGAACAAGCAAGCGCACTTTTTTATAATTAATAGGAAAAACAAATTTTTGTGCATTATTGTATTTCAACTCGTCTTATATCATGATTTCACTCGGGGGGTTAATATACAATTAATTCATTAAATATATACTGTACATACTCGTATCTTTTAAATGACTATTTCTGCAAGTATTTGTTTTTCACTTTGAGCTGCTTTTATCATTCTCCGGACAAGGTAACGAAGCCTTCAACGGCGTGTCCCCTTTCAGCGCATGCTTAGCATGGTAGATCTGGGCAGTGATCTTGAGCTTCTGCATTCGGTCCTGGATGAGATCGGTGATTCGCTTGCGGCACTCCTCAGCGCTGGCCTTGGTGGCCTTGAGCTCAGCGAGGAGGCCTTCCATTGGGATGGGCTCGCCGATGCAGATAGTGATTCGCTGGTTGACCTGCAGATAATGCATTGAATAGGCTAACTTACACATTAAATGCAATTTAACACTTGCCTGGGGAATGTACGGCTCTCTGTTCGGCAGCACCCTATCCATGCCATAGTGGTAGATCGGAATCACAATCGGCGGCACCTTGCACTCCGCAATCAACCGCCCCACACCCCACTTGAACCGCAGCAAATCCGGGACCCTCGTCATGTTCACCTTCCCCTCTGGGTAGATGTGCGCCCAGCGGCCCTCATTTAGCCGCTGCAGGCAGAAGTCCATGCCGCGCTGGTAGACGCCGCCGCCGTCCCGCACGACGGGGATGCTCTTGCCGAAGGAGAAGAAGTTGGCGTGGAGGGGTTTGGAGAAGCAGATGTCGTGGGCGGCGAGGGCCCAGCGCATCAGGGATTGGTTCCAGAGGTGTTTGAGGTCGAGAGTGCCGCCTGAAGAAAATGTGCATGTACTCTAGGTGCTAAGAAGTTTCATGTCCCTCTCTGTTCTGAAGGTGGAGGTCAATCCGTTAGCAATCTAATCGGTCAAAGGTAATGATGGATTCGTATGAATGTCCCTCACCCCATAATAAAGGCTCGTCACAACAACTATGATGGTTCGCCACGGTAATGAGCGGCACTCCCTGCGGC
>LR139125.1:5073-31537 GCA_900659605.1 Tisbe holothuriae | reverse complement strand
TTTCGCAATTGCAATTGCAATTTTTCCAGCTATCCAGTGGGAACTCAGGCCTGAGCAACCAATAAATCACCGCAATTCATTGGTGATTTCTTGAAATCTCTATTAGGTCTGGACCCGGCCTAATGGCGTGCATTGGAGTATCTTTATATAAAACTTTTTTTAATGTTTCAGGTACCAGACAGCCGTTCCAAGTGAATTTCATCACTGACGGATTTGAATTCTCCAAGGAGAACGACGAAGAAATCGTTGAAAGCGGACTCAGACTAATTTATGTAATGGATTCAGAGATGTGTAATTAGAGCATTGAAGAACAACCAAATTGATGTAAAAAAAATTCCCAGCGAATAACTCAAATAAACGATTGTACTTCACTTAAGTCAATAGAGAAGTAATAACTACTTAAATGAATAAATTTAGCTTTAAAGTGGTTACTATCTCATTTGCATACATTTTATTATCAAATTAGTAACAACAACTCAGCTCAATTTGAACCCTGAATGAATCGCAGCCACTCCAAACGTGAGATTTTCATAGGTGACCCCCTTGAATCCCGCCTCCTTGATCATGGTCTTGAACGCATCCTGGTTGGGAAACTTCCTGATGCTCTCCACGAGGTACTGGTACGAGTCCCAGTCGCCGGCCAGCACCTTGCCCATGGGCGGGATCACTTGGAACGAGTAGAGGTCGTAGGCGGGGCCCAGAACGGGGTTGTCAACGTGACTAAAATGGCACGTATGAGATTAAATTCCAGGACAGGCATGGCTAAATAAAACCTGAAAATGTGCTAAATTACAAACTAAGAAACAAATTAGTTACAGTTTGTGGCATATTTTCCTAACATCATTCTGAGATTTCTTAGCTTACTATTTGTAGCAATTTTATTGCAAGGTTTTCTTACCTGAATTCGAGACAGAGAAACCTCCCTCCCGGCCTGAGCACCCTGTACGCCTCCTTGAGCGCCTCGTCCACCCGCACCACATTCCGGATCCCAAAGGCGATCGTGTACGCGTCAAAGCTCTCGTCCTCGAACGGGAGCCGCATGGCGTCGCCCTCCTGCCAGGAGATGTGATCGGGCGAGTAGCCGGCGTCCTGAGCACGACGCTCGCCGACCTGAAAACGTGCAGTATTAATACTTTGAAGATCAAGTTCATGTTTCCAGTAGTATACACAATTATTTGATCTACATAGAATGAATACAAAGACTGTTATAACTGTCTTTCTCTTTGATAATTCGTCAATAAATTCACTGAAGCACATAATTTCCTTTCTAAATTCCTAGTAAAAAATTACCTGTAACATGGACGCATTGATATCACAGCAAACCACGTGACCAAGCTCCTCCGCATCCCCGCGATGTCGCGGCTTCGCCTTGAGCGCATCGAGGAATCTGAATGCAATATCTCCTGTTCCGCCGGCCACGTCGAGCAGTCGCGTTCCCCGCTCCGGACACATGACGTTGTTGACAAAGTGATCCTTCCACACGCGGTGGACGCCCAAGCTCATGGCGTCGTTCATCAGGTCGTACTTGTCAGCAACGTTGTGGAACACGCCAAGGACTGGAAAATGTATTGAGATGTTTATAGGGTTTCAAGAAGAAGGTCGGCGTTGTACCCTTTTCTTTCTTTTCCGATTCTGTGACTGTTTCGAACCCAAAGTGCGTCTTCTTCTCCGTCCCTCCATCTTTGGCAGCTTCTGACGAGAGTGGGCGGGACCGGACGACAGGTGGGAGTGGCTGATACTGACAACGGAGGACTGAAGGGAGGTTGACAGTGCGCCGGGAGAGGCGGGACAGGCTGAACATGGTCGGCTTGATTTAATGTGCTCTTCTACACTGATTAGTCCAATAGGAAGTAAGTCGCTTTATCTCTTACGTCACTTCCATGCCATGATGATGGAACTAATTGTCATAATTATAGCAGAGAACGACTTCACATCTAAATCGACAATGTTATGGTAGGAAATTTTTCGTTTTCTTTGTTGACAGGAAAGTGACGACATCTCGCGGTTCAAAAGAAGATTAAGTGTTGACATAGAATCAGTTATATTCTAGTCCAGTTTTGTAAAAACAGTTCTACAAAAAAATCATGCGTAGTAATTTAGAAAGGTATGGTCTTTTGAAAGTAGTAAATTGAAATTGATGATTATGTATTTCAACTTAAGATGTGCCCAGAAACCCAGAGAAATTGATTTTTCTTTTATTCTTTCTTGCAACTGGGCGTCCATTCGATTTCTGTTGTCCCTGTCAATGTGCAAATTGTAAACAAAATTCCGTGCTCATCCCGCAACCTCGGCCGCGACTTCATCATGAGCATGGACTTGAAGCTCATCCACTAGTGCCCAGAGAACGTGCCCACAGTGACAGCATGGTGCTCCACAGAGTATTGGAAGGCCTGTCAAGGCCTCAAAGTGCCATTTGGCTCCTCTACCGCAACTGTTCCAACAAGGCCTCGAAGACCCGGAGCTCCACCCACCGCGTCCCCTCCGACCTTCTCTTGTACTCCAGCCACGCCGTCGGCATCCAGGACATGACCGTCAAGCGGTCATCGCAGCGAATGGGGCAGCAGGGAATGCTACAGCTAGAGCAGAGCGTGGACGATGCCAGGAGGGATCTGGGTCGGATCGGGCCGGAGGGTGACGTCTGTGCCGCGCTGCCATACGTATTCCCGGGGGCGGCAGCGGTGCACAGGGAGGGCGTGGTGAGCGTGCAGGAGACGATGGAGTTGAGGGGCGAGGAGGAGATGTACTCGGCAAGGGAGACCGGGCAGGACGAGAAGCATGTGTTGCCCTATAATATATATCTGGGGGACAAGCAGAAGAGTGCCGTGGGGATCATGTTGAATACTGGCGAAAGGGAGCAAGAGCCTGAGGAACAAGAGCAAAAGAAACGGGAGCAAGAACAGGAGGAAAATACTGAAGAGCAGCCGTTAAAAGGTCGAAGGATTAGAAGACCAAGACGCCAGAGTAGTAAAAACGATGCAAACAAATCCAAACAGAATGCAAAGGAAGCCGAATTTGAGGTCCTCGAGGAGAATTTCGATGATGACGCCGCCAAGAAGCTCCTGTCCGAGGACGACCACTTCAAGTTCGGCTCCTTCGACCCTTCCGTCCCCGCGAGCAAGATCCCCTGCGGCGGCTGCGGCGCGCTGCTCCACTGCAGGGACCCCAAGGCGCCCGGCTACACCCCGCTGGAGCTGTTCCAAGACCGGACCGAGGACGAGCTCCGTATGACGCCCTGCCAACGGTGCCACGTGCTCAAGGAATACAACATTGCGCTCAAGATGACCGTGGCGCCGGAGGTCTACCCGCAGATGATCTCGCATATCAAGCATCGGAAGGCGCTCGTGATCTTGGTCGTGGACGTGCTAGACTTCCCCGGGTCGGTGTGGCCGGGCATTGTCGACATCATCGGCGCCGAGAACAAGATAATCCTCGTCGGCAACAAGGCGGACATGCTGCCGCAGGACTCGGACGACTATCTCTCCAGGATTGAAACGTCCATCAAGAAGACGTTCATGGAAAAGTGCTCATTAGAGGGCGTCGACATCGCGCCCAACATTGTATCAACAATTCTCGTGAGCGCCCGGACCGGATTCAACGTGGAGAAGCTCGTGAGCATGTTGTTCCGTCCGTGGGGCGAGCGTCGGGCCAGCGCCGGCTGCGACATCTACCTCCTCGGCACGACCAACGTCGGCAAGAGCTCCATCTTCAACGTGCTCATGGAGTCGGACCTGTGCAAGGTGAGCGCCATGGACTGCGTGGAGAAGGCGATGACGTCGCCAGTGCCGGGAACGACGATGAACCTGCTCCGGTTCCCGCTGATGCGCCCGGACCCGTCTCGGATCTACCAGCGGGTACGACGCGTCCGAAGGGAGTTGTACATGTCGTCGAAGGCGGAGAAGAAGCGCGTGGAGATGCTGCGAGAGCGGAGAACACGTGAACTGACCGTGCGTTATGAGGCCGTTGGCAAAACGTTCGCCCCGCCCACGAAACTGCCTCCAGTCCAGCAGCGGTCGTTTCAAGCGGACAAGTACATGCCTCTGACAGGGCTGGGGTTCGACATTGAGTCGTCGCAGGCGCAGTCGTCTGAAGTTGTGAGCACTCCCCAGCGCCTGAACCCACTCGCAAAGGAGTACGCCAATGGATTCTGGCTGTATGACACCCCCGGGACCGTCTGCCAGGACCAGATCATCAATCTCCTGACTCAGGAGGAGATGAACGTGATGTGCCCGGATTTGCCCATTCAGCCGCGGAGTTTCAACATCAAGAAGGATCAGACGCTGTTCCTGGGAGGCCTTGCCAGATTCGACCTCGTCGATGGACCGTATGACGTGCATCCGCTTTTAATCACTGTATTCTGCTCAGGTAAGGACTTGCGGCATAGGCAAGAAAAGTAACATATTAATAGACACGGTACACATTCCAGACAACCTGCCGATAAACATAGTACGGACTGAGGACGCTGAGCGGTTTTACGACGAAAGCCTTGGCAATGAAGTCCTTGGCCCTCCGATGGGGTCCGAGTCCCGCCTGGCCGACTTCCCCGCCCTCGAGGCCACCGACGACCTCGAAGTGGACAGCGTCGACATCTACGAGAGCGCCTGCGAGGTGGTGCTCAGCTCTGCCGGCTGGCTGGCGATCACGCCAAACGTGGGCGAGACTGCGACGGTGCGCGCGTGGACGCCGGGCGCGCGCGGGGTGTATCTGCGGGAGCGGCCGTTCCTGCCCTATGCGCATAATCTGCGCGGTAAGAAGGTTTCTGGCACCCCGGCGTATAAGAATAAGGTTTATATTCCGTATTGAGGTTATGAATGAAACTATTGTTACGACGGGTTTATTGATTGGTCAAACTATTGCAAACTATTTGTTACAGATCTATTCATACAGAAATAAAACAACATTAAAAGCAATAATTGTGAGCGACTGTTTATTTGTATTATTCTACCAAACTGTATTAGTCATCTTCCCCCTCTTCTTATAGTTTAACGACCTAATTCATTTTTATCCAAATAAAACCAGTTCCATTTCGACCCTCTCATTCACTTGTATATTTTCTTTTCTTGCATTTTTGACACTGACTCTTCAGCAGAGCGAATTTTATCCGAAATCTTCATCATAAATCACTCGTCGTAAGTCCCAAGAGGGGCTCAAATTGGGTTCAAATCTGACCCATATAATGATTCTTCTCAATTGCGCATTTACTAAAATTAATGGCGTTTTAACTTTCGATAAACACGTTATGGAAAACAGAAACCACTTTATTGGTTGATGTTTTTTCACACTAAATATGGATAATCAATTAAAAAGTATAAAGCAATAATAGAATGTGTAATGTTTACCCCCGCTATACCATTTATATCCGTGTCTCTGTAACTACTATAAGAATGCGGATGTGTCCGATATTATATTTAGACTGTTTATTGCTTTTATTCTGTATGGTTTTAGGACAAACGGACAAAAGTACAGCAGCGATCTCGTCATTTACTGCTACTCGAATGCTCTGGCAAGTAATGTGGCGAAAGGGGACATTTCTGGATCCACGCGGTTCCTTTTTATTTAAAAGACTGCTGCTATCTTATGAACAATTCAGATTGTGAGCTTCAAAACTATTCAGACTCAAAATGAGGAATCAGTTTTTTTTCTTCCAAGATTGTATGATGGCCACAAAAATGGTCTTTTCTTACGGGATTTCCTTTGAAGTTTAAAAATTTATATGAGTATTACTCGGTTCAGTTAATTATTGCTTGGTTTTTTAATACTTCCCATTGCATGGCATTGATCCTATAAGTATTTTAACGAGGCCAAATTAATCCTCATTACGTCACCGAAGAAACTTACTTTATTTAGGTTTTTAATCAGTACCAATGAAAGTAGATAGATTTTCGTTGATCAGTACTAATGTACTATGCGGCTAAACATTAATTAAATTCTTGAAATATTACACAAAAATGTATAACATGCCGAAGGAATCATTATTGGATTATACCCGGGCGTCGGGCTTAGAAAAAAATATTCTTATTAATAAAATGAATGAGCCTTCATTTACAGCCAGGGCCGGGTATGTTGTCATCCAACACGTACCTTAATATTAGCTCAAATTCTCAGGAACATTTAGTGTCTTATACAAACCTATTTTCCACTGACAATAATTTCGTGAATAGCTTGTAAATATGACCGAGTAAATCCAGACCTAAAATCGTTGAGATAAATTTGGGGTGTGGCACTCCAAACGGACGAAAGTCCCACCGACCGGCTCACATTAAAGTGGCCCAAGTAGAAAAAAGGCACGGTTTGTGGGAGCCTTCGCCCGGAAGTAGCACCAGAGTAAACCCTCAGCCAACCCGGCCACCACAACGTCCAGTCCAACACTGATTCACGCCTAAAGAAGATCTTCTTCTTCACTGTCTTGAAGAAACGGGTCTTGAAACGTCGCAACAAGTGCTGGAATGTATACACAGATGTGCAAACTGTCTGTCCGGCAACACACTAAATGACACACTCACTCACTGACATACAAATAAGTCGCATGACCCGTTCCTCCCTTGGGAGCAGAGGCAGCTTAAATGCTGCCACAGCACACATTGTGATTTTTCACTCTCTGTGTGTCGCGTTCTTGTTTATAATATGTGCTCAGATATGACATCTAGAGAGATGGGGGGGAAGTATAGTCGCAGATATGGAGATTTTTATAGACCGTCCGAGGAGGGGAAATTATTGTCAAACAGAGTCAAAAATAGCTCTTACAAAAATAAACTCTGGAAATGTCACTTTAGTCACGTGTGTGTTCACTCCGTCGTTTTGTCTTATCCGTCTTGGAATCTTGTGCAGAATGTCCTTGCCCGAACAGGATGTAACGGAAGAGGAGGAGGAGGAGGGTCAATGCACGCAAAGGTACCGGACATGGTACCGAACGGCTTTGACATGCACTATTATGCCTTCTTAGAAGCACTTTATACATTTAAATCACTGTTATAATTGTTCAACTATTATTAGGCACATTTTAATCCTGCTTAAGGAGACAACTGATTTCTTGACGGATCCGTTTTTTCTGCATTCCCCGAGATTTCCCTCCCTGTCCGTGCGTCGGGCGTACGTTACGCATTTTTCCGCTCAAGGGGGTTGCAGGTATAAAGACGCTGCTGCTGGCCCACTCGGCAAAATAATAATAAATGCGTACGGTGACGCGCCCTCATGTGCGAGGGGACGTTTTTTCCATTCAGCTTTTTCAAGTTCAAGAGAGTCTGGCTGGAAGAGAAAAATGCTAAAATTTGCATCCTGTATCCAAATATACTTGAAAAGGTGTATTTTATAGTAAAAAAGATTCTCGTTTTAAAGTGTACTAGCGAGTCTTCCAGAAGACACATCAACACGACAAAATAGCGCACATCTATTTATAGCTTAAGAAGTTCTTTTGTAGCGTACTATACTGTTCCGTTTACGTCTATAGTTCTGCGCAATAACGTATTTTTCTTCCTTCTTACAGATTTCTTTTACAATTTCTACACAGTAGTTCTTATTACGCCATATGCTCAAATAAAACCCTTATTGGCATATGCACAAAGTTTTTCATTGAAACAGGACATTCCCCTTTTTGCATATTTTCATGACGACCGTCCAGGCTTGGCCGCGAAAAGCAAAAACCAAGCAGCTGGTTTCTTTCTTTCCTTCACATCCTGGTTCAGTTGTTCAGAGCGGGCGAGCTGCTCAGGAATGCGACTCTGCGCTCTGGACGCGGCTTCATAAAATAATGCATGGTAGAGGGGCGTCTGCGTAAATAGAAAATATATTAAGCAGGATACAGTGCAAAAGAGACTGTTTATAAACTTCTTTGGCATTTTGAATGCTCTATAAATATACCTACGAATCATTGGATAAAAAGGAAAGACACATTTAGGACTATTTTCAGTCCTTAATGAAAAAGTCAAATTCTTCTTGTTATTCTTTTCGGAAAGGTCATCAGAGACAATTGTCATCGCTACAAATAGACAATTGATCAAATAGATCGTGTATTATTATTTGGAGTGAGCAAACAGAACTAACAGATTAAGGGAATTTACAATTGCTTAGAGGCGAATGAACTTAACGGGGTTTAGAAATTTACCTTAGAGCAAAAAAATTTTCACTTGATTATTTTTTTACATTATATTAACATTTTAAGCCGTATACCAGTTAAATGTTTAATAAATCTTTTAAAATATATATCAGAAGGGTTCAGTTAGTTTTAACATTTAATGGGTATATTTGACCATATAATATTTTGTATACGACTATACGTACATGTACATATTAATAGTAAAGAGGTTAGTAGTCCTGAATTAAAACTATCAAGCGTTTCTAAACATTTTGCCCGAGAATTGAAAAAGAAACTTCTTTTTGTGGCATATTATGTATGAATATATTTAGAATCCTGATGTCTTTTGATGTGAAGATTTTAGGGATTCATGTTTTTACAAAAAAAAAAAAAGAATACGTCCCTTAGGCCGCTCCCAGACTGGCATTTTCGTGCAAAAAAGGACGTCATTTTTGGCCAAAAAATGCTGGCATTTTTCAAATAATGACTGCATTTTTTCACATTTCCTTTCTACTCAGCTTGCCCGACCAGCTTAGGGGAAAGAAGGAAATGAAAAAATGCAGTCATTTTTTGAAAAATGCCATCATTATTTGAAAAGTGCCAGCATTATTTGAAAAATACTGTCATTTTTTGCTCGAAAATGCCATCATTTTTTAAAACTGCCATCATTTTTTGGCCGAAAATGCCAGCATTTTTTAAAACTGCCGTCATTTTTTGACCAAAAATGCCAGTCTGGGAGCGGCCTTAGAGCTTTCCTACACTGGAGAAGGAAAGAGTAAAACTTCAGGAAATTTACCAGAAATTTCCCTCTTTCATACCGTTTTCCTTCCTCCCCAGCACACACTCACGCCTTGCTAGGTGGAGAAGGAAAGAAGAAATTTTCCGGAAAACTTCCTAATATTTTCCTCTTTCCTTCCGTGTAGGCCACTCCCAGATTGGCATTTTCTGGCCCAAAAAATGACAGCATTTTTTTAATGTTTCCTTCCTACTCAGCCAGCCTGGCTAGGTGAGAGGGAGGAAGGAAATAAAAAATACAAGCATTATTTAAAAAATGCTGTCCTTTTTTGCCCGAAAATGCTGTCATTTTTTTAAAATTGCCGTCATTTTTTGCCCAAAAATGCGTCATTTTTTAAAACTGCCGTCATTTTTGACACGAAAATGCCAGTCTGGGAGCGGCCTTACCCCTATTTAAACGGCGCATTTTCTAACAAGGAAAACTCAGAATACTATTATGAAAATAGGGTTGGTTATATTAGGTACTGAACGTACTGCCAGCAACTAAACTCGCCAAACCCGTTATTTTCGCACGGCCCAAGCAGTTATTTTAATGCCAATGAACATATTTAATTCCTTCTCGTACTTTACAACTATTTTCAGCACTTTTTCCAAGAAATTTACAAAGGAGCGTTTTAATTGAAGCTGTTAAAATACGAGAAAACTTCAACAGGACAGTTTATAGCAAAATATTGACAAAGCATCAAAACTATTAACTAACTTCCTAAGAAGCTTAAAAACGTATGATATACACATGTACTATTTGTCCGATTGTTACAAAGTGTGATGATAACATCGGAGTACTAGAAAAGTTTTTAATTCATTTTCGATTATTGTTGTCATTTTACATTGGACACCAAAATAACTTTGGAAATCCGGTTCATTTTCGAAAACTTCTTCCAAGAAATATATTTTCAGCTTAAAAGCATCCGATTCAAATCTAATTAGCAACAATGTTTTCTCAATATATTGGCTTCAAATTTAAGCAAAAGTACTGTAATGAGATTGCAGATTCCCACTCAACTTGAAAGTAATAAGTCTAAAAATGGAATTTACCTGCACTACATGGGGCCGTTAGCATGAAAATATTCCTTCTTATTAATTGCTAATAATGCATAGGCTGTTGCTGCTTATACAGTCATGTAGCATTTGAGGTAATTCACATTTTCTAATGTACTTTCTGTAGTAGGAAAAATCATTTTGTGCGGTCCCATTTATCCTTATTCATGGGTTAATTTGGATAAGTTATTATATTCATCATAATACTTTTGCACTTACACTTGTTTTACTTTATTCATCTAGAGACATTAAGGAAAATTGTAAAAATATGCGGCACTAAAAGAAAAAGGCACTCTAATTAACCTTTAGCCATACTCGTACTGTGTGTTTTTTTTTAAATCTATTTATGTAAGAAGACAAAATAACTGCTGAGCCTGCTTTAAAATGAAAGATTATGATGAAAAAATGGTCGTAAGCCACAGAGGTTTGTCGCTAGATTGATAGGAATGATGTTTTAATAACTACCGTGCTTTAAATGTATAACTAATTTTGATTAAAAACGCTTCCCAAGACAAAAGTATGAGTGGAAACCGTGGTCTCGGATTGGGTGTGTTTTAGTTTTCCTTTTCCAATAAACAGATCCCGTAAATGGTCTTTATCTTAACCAAGATGGTTTAAATATACCCGCCTTGATCTTAACCGTATGTTTCATACCTAAAATCCTTTCCATGTAAAGACATTCTATAAACAATCCAACGAGGAGCGTACGCCAATATGTATATCCGTGGTTTTCTATTTCGGAAACCATCAAGTCCATATATAGTCCGCATCCTAGTCGGTTTTATACAAAATATCGGATATGACCCCTCACGCGATGCAAATAGCGCGTATCGATGAAGTACAATAAACGGTGAGAAATCTCTAGACCAGAAACAATAACGAAACGTTTCAAGTGCTAGTTTAATAGTAATACTATGCTGCATATAATAACACTATTTCAAGGACGGGTTTATATATATATGAAAGGTTAACTAAAACAAACTTTTGATGGCGTTCTATAGTAAGTGCAGCATGAGTAAAACCGTATGATGTGTATGTCAGAATCACAGTTATATAAAGCAAAGTAAAGTAATTATTAGCATAATATTAATTTGATTTGCGGTTTGTATTCCTTATGGAATTGCCATTCATTCTGGGTACTTTTATTGGCAGTACGTCTAGAACTAAATATGGATATAATTATAGCTTCTGGGGTTCCAATAAAAACGTACGAACTGTACTGTTCTCAACGTACAATCCTGGCTGCAACCACTTCATTGTACTGCCTTGTTATTTCTTCTGCCTTAGACCACACCACGAGAAAGGCTGAGGAGCTCTTTTCTATTTAAAGGAGATAAACGTTCTAGTTCTATAATTAGACGCTGTGTCTATTTATGCTGGCATCTTTCTAAAATTAGATGGCGTTTCCTTTGTAAAAGAAAGAATTTTCCTTGTTGCGTGAAAGCCACAAAGCTAGCAAAAGTACCCTCCAACTTTTTTACTCTGTTCTGTATAACTGTATAAAACATGAATAACTTCCAGGTCAGGGAATACACATAATTACATTTATATTTGAAGAGTGTCAAAACGGCCTAGTAAAAATACAATGGTTAGAAAATCCCCCAAAATACATTTAAGGTTCCATTCCAAATGTAACCATTGCCAATATTCGTTATGCATTGAGCATAAAACTGGCTCTTTGACAACCTCATCATTTGAAAAGGTATTTTCCCCGTCCTTTCATTCCGTGACCGTCCGACCGCGAACTCTCTCAAAAGTCGATTATCCACTGCATAAAAGTTACTTCATCACACCTCCAGTTCAGAAAAAGAAGAAGAAGCGATGACATTTCTCTCGCATCAATTACGCCGAAAAAGCGGTTGCGGTGAGGCTTTGAATTATGCCCCGACTGGACTTATATGCCGCTTAAAATGTGCATATAATGGGTATGTATTGGTTGGGCGTCTCGTACAAAGCGGTTAGCGAATGATAAAGGACTCCCCATTGAAGAGGATGAGGATACGAAATCTGGGATGCAAACCGAAAAAGTAGCAGTTAGGGATGTCATTTCAAACTCTATTCCTGACAATGTTGTAAAGTACATTTTATAAAGGTGTCTTTCTAAATGTGATCTGGCTGCAAATAGCATCAGGAAATGCTACTGCCTTCGCTCACAGATGTATTTCCGACATTAACCGTAAAATACCATCCTATATTTATACTTTGAATCGAGGTATACTTTTGAAAATGTCATCCCTGTGCTGCCATTTCTTCCGTCTGATTGACCACCCATCCATCCACAGAAGCAGCAGTGCAGTGGTTGGAGGATGATTTTTCACTCCTCCATAACTGACTCCTTATTGCGTTGAAAAGCCAATTGTCACATCTGTCTCTCCTCTCTCTCTCTCTCTCTCTCTCTCTCTCCGTACAATACACAACCACGGACAATAGGCAACCCCACAGCAAGCTTGAGTAGTCATAATAAATAGAAGCTCATATAACACTCAATAACAACTGCTCTTTTTCTTTGATGGAACTCGTCGTCCGTTTCTGACTCGTGTAATCATCTCCTTTTAATTCGAAGCCAAATTCTCTGCAAACGGTGATAACGCGACTTTTCCCCGTTTTGAGGATAAAAAAGTTTTCAGAGGATTTATACGAAAAATACACTTTTGACCCGAAGCTCCCTTGGGACGTTCTGCCGACGGATGATAAAAAGTGAGCTTTTTTAAACAGTTTTAGCTTGCATTTTGAGGGGGGATTTGGAGCTTCTTTTCAGAGACGAATGAAGGGAAAATGTGTCCAAAATACGCGGGGATATGTGACACAATTAAAATAGAGTGGAGTGGGCGTGTTATAAAATCCTCTGTATTCTCACTCTTCAAACAGGTATAAAAGTAAAATGATTAGAGCCATTTTTATGAATGATATCTTCTTAGTACACCCGATAATAGTTCTCAAAATCCATTCATGCCTCAACGCCTTTAATGAGATTACAGCCCCTAAATTAGACACTTTTTGAAGGCACGTGCTAACCTTTAATCCTAATAATTTTCGTCAATTATTCACGCATCATGTTGCAAAAAACTGAACAGTTGAAGGTACATTTCAAGAGAATACATAACTTACAGAGAAAGAAAACCTCTCAAATGGGTCATGTTTTATTGGTAAATTGGCTGCGATAGTTGCTGCTTGGTAAAAGATACAGATCATGGCTGAAACGTATGTTGAGAAACACAGAAAACGCGAGATTGTCTCTAAAGAGTCTAGCTCAGATTTGAGAGCAAATAACGGTATATACTCGAGATTGGTTCAATTTGACAAGGGGAGCAATGACTTTACCTTGAGCTCTGTAGCTAATAAAATATATTAATTTCGTTACATTTCCCTTTCAAGTCATTTCACTTGGCGAGAGTGATTGAGCGCTCATCAAGAAGGCTAAATTGCTGTAAGATTTGGGCCAAGTTTTCCGGTGTATCTTTTAATGATATAATCCCGTCTCTGTAGCCAATTTAAGGAATTAAATGTCATCGAGAGACGACCTTGTACCTTCATGTATTATGCACTTAATGAATCGGCAGGTTTGAAAATTAGTTTTGTAAGAGGAAAGGAAAATACAGACATAGTACCGAGCAAAAGTACTTTAGCATAATGTTACCTCTTGCTACACCCCATAGGTTTACCATAAACATATTTAATTATAGACAAATGTTACACCGTGATTCGCCTGACTTATATCCTAGTGTTATACCAGTTCAAGTACTTTCACTACTTTGGCTAAAATTTTGTTTATTTTTTCCGGATTAAACAAGCATGACCTCATCATTTTATATATGTACATACAACTTTCAATGAACCTTTTTTATCCACCATGTTAACAACACTCTTTTACACGTACGTTTGAGGAAACGACTCAGTATTCTTCTAGGTCGAGCGCGCGCGTGGGTGGGTGGGTGAGTGAGTGCATGGGCATCATTGGCAGTAATGAATGAAGTGAGGTCTTAATTACTCCAGTTTAAGTTTAAGGATTCTAATTAAGCACGCTCTTCGCACAATTGTAGTCCAGTAAATTAAAGTTAGGATTTGGCGTAGGTAGATTGGATATAACTTTTGACGTGGAAAAACACACATTACACTTGTACATATTACGTACATACTACTTACAATTAACCAACGGGTTCCTGAGCGGCTCAGTTTTTAGTTTCATTTTCCTCCCTCTCTTCCGAGAGATTTTCAAACGCTTCAGAGCGCCGTTTCTCCCGCGCCTTTTAGGGATCATGGAAAATTGTATGATAACTCTTAATTGTAATAAAATTTCGACAATTATTTAAATGCATAAATATTTAACAATTAAACATACGTTTTGTTCATGCATACAACCATTCTTTCAACGTATTTTGTCTTTATTCTTTTAATGTTGCAACCACATTTTAGCTGTATCTGTCCTAAACCATATTCATACTAGTTCCCCTGACTAATCTCGGCAACCAAAGTCGGCAACTTCTCCTTTTTTCGTTTTTGCGTCCGTCAGTCGCTACTGTCATTGAATTTGCTCGCAATAGAAAGTACCTCCCTTTCTCTATACCCTTGCAATTAACATGATAACTTGTAGCATAGACTACGACGTCGTATTCAGTGGTCTATGCTTGTAGTCTTGTATTGTCTAAAATAAAATATTTTTTCAACTAACCGTGCCTTGAAGATCCGGGACCTTAATTAGCACGGCATAACCCTATCATGGGAAGCAGTATGAATGAACATTAAAGTCACACTTCTGTAAGACTAAGTCTACTGACATTTTTAAATATAATAATATAATATTCCCATTCATAATGAACAATGTTGCCATGAATCATTTCGCGGATGTGGACTATTTTAAGTGTACAATGTAATATTTATAATTGACTCCCTTCACTCAAAGGTCAATTAAGAGCATTGCATTACAAACTTAGATGAAGAATACAAAGTAATGAGGAATAAGGAAAACGGCAAAATACGCTTTCAAAATGAATAACGGAACATATTCCCTCAGGGCTTTCGCATTTGTATTTTTACCGGTAAGATTAGCAAAGGAAAATAACACCTCTCTTATTTTCTCACATCCAACTCTAAAGGCCTCTCCAGTATGATGGTCCGTTGTTGCCACTTGCCACCCATTATTCTCTGTTTCCATCCGTTAATGTGATTGCTCTCATTCATCCCAACAGATCAGCAATTCATCAATATTCTCATCAGAGACCCAAGAGGCTCGTGATAACATCTCTGTTCATAAAAATACAACATAGCAACTTTTATTATTAAATAACACTAGTACCAACTATAAAACATTTCTTCCTTGCATAAAACGAACTCTGATGTTTTGCCCCTATTTCCGTCCAATAACATCTCCCGATTTCCCACAATAGTAGATGATTTATCTAATTGACACAAACATGGCGCCTGCTGCAGCAGCTGCAGCACCACACGAGCGCCGCTTGTTATGATGCTATTGTTGACTTGACCACTCACTCACTCACTCACTCAGTCATTTAGATCTCACAAGATGAAGTGGCGATAGTGAGAGCAGCAGAGAAAGAAGTCATCGTGTTAATGATGGAAGCAAGGATAGATAGATAGTTGAGGAGACCACCAAAGTAAATGTACTATATAAGGGAAGTACCCCGATATCCTAAATCAAGCAATATTTGGCGGAAATAAACATTTGATTTAGATCGCAAGACTTACTATTAAAATTTGCTTCAATTAATTTTGGAATAAAGCACCCTTGGAATAACGTAATGATACATAGTATACTTTGATATAGACTGATATATTGACGATAATAACACTCTTGCTATTATTTTAAAGAAAATTATGCAATTTTTCACTACTCCATTAATAAATTAATACAGGGCTTATCTACGTAGTAAGTTTCGGGTACGCATAATGCCAGTCCCACTTTTAGTTCTTCTTCACCTTTTTCTTTCATATGATAAAAATTAATGATGGTATTTCTTAGCATCCGTTTCAATGACATTGGCTTCCATTTAAATATAGAAAACAAATATGTGAACAACAAATTTTCCATTGTTAAACATTCAAAATGAAACTATTTCGTACTAAAGAGCATTTCTACAAAAATTGCAAAGTATTACGCTCAGCGGCTCAGTACTATAAACAATAGAGGTAATTTTGGACTTTGTTTTCCAAAAGGTCAAGAGAAACCTCCTTACAAAGAGCTTTTATGGCTATTACTTCATTTTTTTAAAGGCTGTCATACAAACTTAACCTCTGGAAGATTGAGAAACGTAAAATGCTGTCTCACATCCTGGTTATTAATCGAGGAAAATGTAACTCATCAAATACATACATGCCGCTGAGACAAAATCATGGATAATTAAGACAGTGTCGTCGAGTCTGAAAAGCATTGGTTTCTTGTGTAACATTATGATCAAGATGTAATTTAATACGTATGCAATGTACGTCATGTAGTTCAATGAATCAGTTATTAGTTTTGGTGTCAAGTGAAATGAGGATTTTCTAGTCATTTATGAAAGCCAACAGTGATTCTACGGCTAGAACACGGCCTTTATAAACACTGTTTTCTAGGCCGTGGGCTAGACGAATATTTGTAAACCCAAGAAAGGGTCAAGATAATCTCGAGCTTTCTTGATAATACCAAAAACAACATGAACCTATTATAACTTAGATCATATAGGTTCATGCAAGAAAGGTTCAATATGCAGCCCTTCTTGGTTCATTTAGTTTAGAATACTGACCAAATACGGACGTTATCGAGTGAAAGTATGTTTGAAGCACCTTAATTGCCCTCTTAACCTCACTATCACATACTCAGCGCTCTTCCCCGGTCATCGGGGCTCCGTTAATGTTATTGTTGCCAGCATGATCACCCATCGCTAGAGTCCCGTCGTCGCTTCTCTTTCCTCCTTCTCATTGGCTGCGATCGGATTGGGGCGGTGCCACAGAAGAGGAGCGAAGAACGGGCTTCTGTCTGTCGGGGCAGATGGAAATTTTAATCGGTTTCGAAAAAGTCAACTTGCCCTTTTGTAGTCAGCGACGACGCGACGGCGGTGCTTCAGTTGCCGGAATATGGAAGATATGTGAGCAATTTGAGTTAGTTCCTCTCCATCGAACGTGGTCTGTACCGAAGATCTGCCTAATTGTCGATAAATTTAGAGGATACATCAGGATATTTAAGGCAACCATTTAGTGATAACAAAAAGAGGAAAACCAAGGCAAAGTTTTTACGTCTCGGGATGCCTCACACAGGTAATGATTTAGATAAGTTTGAAGTTATTCACTGTTTTGTAACTGTATAAACTTACATATGCTTGCCACCGAGTGTAAGTCTGCTACAAGTACGACCTGGGAAAATATCCAATTTACTGGTCAATTGAGTTGAAATAACAAGTCTATTAAGGCCGTGATTACAGTATCATAAGTTGTCTGCTAGTACGTTTATCTCAAAAGCCGTATTTTGCGTATCGTTGGAATTACGAAGCAGTCAGCGAAATTTGGACAATTAAGGAATGGCTTCAAATCTGGAATTTATGTCTCATATGCGAAGCAGAATATTTTGCCACATTTCACTGCTGTGTATAGCTGGCGCTAATTGTAAATAAGTTTTATTTGGTTGGATTTAAACGAGTTCACTAAAGTTTGTAAATTAGAAATGTCATTGTTAACATTTGTTGAGAAGATATAGCAAAATAGAGTTGCAACAAATATCTACTTAAATATCCTTTTAATCAAGGCCTATGCTTTTAATCTATCCATATACTGCTATAACCATTTCCATGTTACACGCTATACTGATCGAATGTAACGTCCTGATATGTTTCTATGAACGTTCCAGGATAACAAAATTATACAACACAAATTATTAATGAAACTTTAGGTAACCTTTTAAATGAAAGATTGGCCTTTAAATGTGCATAATGGCAGGATGCTCCATTCAAAAGTCACGCTTTTAGTACGCGTTATTTCGGGCCTGAAAAGGGCCAATTCAAAGGCCGCAACTTGGTATGTTGGTTGCTGCGCGAATGCTTTTTAATTTCGCAAAAAAAGCCTTTCGTTTTAAATGACATACGAAGTCAAGTAATTAACTAAAACTCTTCCTAATTTTATTAGCACTTTTTTAAGGTTTAAATATTTGTTACATTTAATTAAATATCTGTTACTTTTCTTGTTTATGTGCAGACAGGGCAGATAAAACTATGAAAATAAAAAGATAAAAACGATAAATTACGTTCTAAACGTATGTTATATTGCATTCGCTCATGTATGATTGTGATAACGGATAACTGTATCTCCTAAGAGAAAAGAGCCTTTCTTGGAATGGATAATGTTGAAGTAAATATAATAAAAATAAAGATTAGTATCTAGGGAATGATGGCCCATTACATGAAACCCCTACAAACAACGTGCATGAAACCTTATTCCTAATTAAGTATTATACTTTGCTATTGGTAGTGAATCAGATAGTAATGTTTATTAAGAATCTGTTTATGGTTTCATTGTCAAGACTAAATGCCAGCTATACCGTAAAGATCAGAAAATAGTTGGGCTAATTTTAACTACTACCATTTTCTCAAATTAATTTGGGAATTTGATGTGCGAATTCCTTAGGATAAATGTCAGTGGATGTGTTACTATAATTCCTGATATAATTGGACCAATATTGCAAAAAGCCTAATACACAGTAGATTTGCTTAAGCATTTTGTTCTCTTGGTGTAGCAAAATGCGAATACACCATATAATGCAGGCTAAATGATAATTTCTTGGAACACTTGCATTAAACAAGCCAATTCTTTTATTAACCGACCAGTATATTTCTCCTATTCCAGGTCAAGCCGGCGTGAACCAGCTTGGCGGCGTCTTTGTCAACGGCCGCCCCCTCCCCGACTACGTGCGGCGCCGCATCGTGGAGCTCGCCATGATGGGCGTGCGACCCTGCGACATCTCCCGCCAGCTGCTCGTCTCACACGGGTGCGTCTCAAAGATCCTCACGAGGTTCTACGAGACGGGGTCCGTCAAGCCGGGGTCCATCGGGGGAACCAAGCCAAAGGTAAGTGGTGATTCACATTTACTTGTAAACTTTTTCTGTGCCACTTTAAGAAGGTGAAATTACCCGGGTTCTCGTGCTTCTTTAAAGAAGATAGTTTGTTTATGTTGAATTAAATGGGGCGCTGGGACTCAAACCTAATACCCATCAATTTGCTCAGAGCCTCAGACACTTCACCACTATCTAGACCGAAACCCTTTTTCATGTTACACTTTATTACATTGGACTCTAATTTAGAGAGCATTCATTCGAATCATTAAACCCAAGAAATTGATGTTACACAGCCGACTAGCCGTACTAACAAATCCAACGTATGTTCCTTTCTAGCAAGTTGCTACGCCGTCAGTGGTCAAGCGAATCCTGCGCATTAAGACGGAGAACCCAGCGCTGTTCGCATGGGAGATCCGGGATCAGCTCCTGTCCCAGCGGGTCTGCGATCCCAACAGCATCCCTTCAGTCAGCTCAATCAACAGAATTCTACGGAACGCCGGGCATGCAGTGGACATGGCACCGATGCCAGCCTCAGCTGCTGCGGCCTCTTCTGCCGCAGGTACTAGCAGTAGCACAGTGACTCAGGCCGGTCCCTCGGCAGCTGCCGGGAGTAATGAAGACTCACAAATCTTGCCATTGCCAGCGCATCTCGCTCAGCTGCAGCAAGTGCAGGAGCAACAACATCGTCTGAGACAACAACATGCCCAGAGGGAGCTCCTAGCTCAGCAGCAACAACAACAGCAAGAAGGGTCTTCTTCTTCAGTCGCACGCTCTGGTGAGTAGATTTGGTCTCAAATGAAAGAGCTACTTCCGGCATGGAGAGAGCATTAAGTAATAAACGGGAGTTATATCAGGTTCAGGAAGTTCTAATAATCCCTCTGATCACGAGATAACCTGTTTTGATAAACTCCACGCTTCTTTTAATAGCCATCATCTGAGTGACATATTTGGCTTTTTAACAACCACTTAAATTCATCCCCCGGCTCGCCGTCGCAGCAGCTCTGGCGGCCGTTTCATGTCAACGTGCTATCAGCCGTTGTCATCGAAAAAGTTGATCCCACATTGAATCTGGAAAGCAAGGATAATTTCCGGAGGAGAAGAGGAAACTTTATTTTCACCTGCGCGACTGCATATCTACAAACAAGGGCTGCCATGCTATACGAGAACTTTTATTACATAAATTGCCCAACTATACTTGAAATGGCATCCCTAACCGTTCCCCTGACCCGACAAATGGTTGTAATGGTTCGTTAACGTTGCTGAGTTATCTTGTGATCTTGTAGGGAAATGGTTCTCAATTGCATGTGTAGTTTGCTAACGATTTAAGCTTATTTGGCTGTGTTAAAAGGGGAAAGAAAGGGGGTGATGAATATGTAGCAGAGGAGGATCTTTTTCGTTCAATTAGCAAGGTGAGGGTGATGCTACAATCTAATGAATGACATTATCTCTCCGTGAAAGTTACGAGTTTAATTATGTATGATATTTTGTTTATCGTATTCTTCGATTCATGTTGTCTGCTAAAACAAAATTAAAACTTTCATTTTAATTTTAAAATTTCAACTTACTAATTTTAATATATAATAATACCTTGCCGCCTTACTGGAAAAATATGTCATACAATTAATTATTCACATTACACAGCATTTATTATGCCAACATCATAAATGACGATGTTCGATTTCAAATATGATTTTACCGCGTAACCCAAAGATTTAAGCAAGTGATAACGTAAACGTGTAGCCTGTGATCTAATATTAGCAGCCCCTGTAATCCTGTTTTGCCCACAAAGGTGTCTGTAGTAATCCTCTTAGGACATCCTCAATGCATTCACCTGATAGTGACACTTCTTTGAATGGGCGAGATCAAGGTATATATAAGCCTTGGGCGAGATACATTTTTGTTCCTCCCACGCACCCGATTTATCTCCCAGATTTATACGGGGATATACCAGTCTGACACAGAAAGAAGGAAAGTCAGCAATAATCACGTCTTTCTTTTACAGACTCTTCTCCTTCTTCTCGGGCTATGATGGCACATCCGGGTTTCGCAGCAGCTGGAGCACTCTTCAATCCTACAAGTCAACTCAGCACTTCAGTGGCTCAAACCATGGCTAACAAACAAACAGGTACGGCAGGGGCAATGGTGCCATTCTGCGGCCCGTCAATGGCCGCGGCTCTCACGGCGGCAGCGGCAGCTCAGGTGGCAAATGCAACTAATGCAGGCAACTCCAATGGGCGACAACAACAAGACCCTGCTGAGCAACTGCTGCAAACACAGCAATGGCGGGCCGCAGCCACACTCAACTACTCCCACCTTTGGCCGCATTACCGCCACGCGGCAGCAGCAGCTGCAGCTGCGGCAGCTTCTTCATCAACAGCCAATGCAGCAACTGGCAGCTGCAGCAGCAACGGGTCTTCACCATCAGCTGCGGGGCACTCTTCAGCGTTCCTTCCCTTTGAGTCATCCTCACCCCCCGCCCAAGCAGCTACCACACCCACCGTGGGCAATGGCGGTAGCAGTTCAGCACCAGTAGCAGCCACTCCCCTACTCATGAACCCATTCCTCCAGGCATACCCTGCCTACCAACTTGCAGCAGCAGCAGCCCAAATGGCTGAGCTTCAACGCGCACTTCACCTTCAGCAGCAACAGCAAGCCCTTGCCAGCGCCTCAGCCACTGTAGCAGCTGTTCCCTCAGCAACATCCTCTCCTGAGCAGGATCAGCAGCTACCCTCCTCCACCACGCAAGAACCGGCCAGTGGCAGCAAGGCATCCCCCTCAGCCCCTGGCAACAAGCCCATCAAGAGCAGCCCCTACTCCATAGATGAGATCTTGGGCCATGAGGAGGCTCGATCTAAGAAGATGAAGAAGATTCCGATTGATTCTGACGATGACGACGTCACGACCAAGGTTGACGTCGACGAGGTCAAGGTGGAAAAGGTCGAAGGGGAACAAGAGGAACGTAATGAGGGTGATGACGGAGCTGGGGAAGAACAAAAGGGGGAAGAAGAAGAAGGAAAGGGAAAAGATGAAAAGAAGAGCAATTAGAATGGGAAATACAGAAGAATCTCGTTTAAGATGATTGGCTTGGATTTTCCTACAGTTCAACCTTTTATTAAGCAAGGTACATGGTAATTTATGAAGAAAAGCTATAACTGACTGGAGGAAATATCTCAGGTTGCTCTGTATGATCTGTGCAGGAAAACAAATATCTAGCCCACATTCCAGCATTCATCTTTTTACCACAAATAACCCATTTAAGGCACAACTCTAGTCAAGATTATATTGTCAAAAAACAGTATTACTCGTATTTATTGTGTACAAAGTGTAAGTCTAGTCAATAGAAACGTTTTTTGTATACAATATTCTGTATGTATAAATACGTTTCTCGCATAATCTCGTCGTATTAATATTAATAACTGTGCATGCTTAGGGTATAAATATAGTTGAAATGTAACGTGCATTCCACGACTTACTCCCGCTTTTTAATACAGGGCCTTCCATTCATAAATATTTGTGGACACTACATTTTGGTTCATTCATCATGTTGGCAATATTTAATCATTATGTCCAAGGAGCAGGCATTGAAACAAGTTACAAGTAACTAGTTACTTTTGTAACTAGTTACTCATTTTTCAAGAAATTGAGTAACTAGTTACTCTGGAGATTTTTCAGTAACTGTAACTGTAACTTTCAGTTTTGAGCAAAGTTACTTTCAAAGTTACTTTTTCTACTTAATAAGCTCCTGAAACTCAAAAGTGAAATATGAAAATGATGGGTGTGGTCCAAAATGGATAATTGCTTAACACACTTAATTCTTCCTCAGGCACTGGCCTAGTGTGCTACCCAACAACCTTAATGAGGCCCAAAAATTCTAGATTTTTACTATATAAAAGTAACTTGTAACTGTAACTGTAACTAGTTACCAAAAATAGGGCCAAAAAGTAACTTTGTAGTAACTAGTTACTGCAGCAAATTTAAGTAACTGTAACTGTAACTTTTTGCCCAAATCAAGTAACTTTTAAATGCCTGGTAATCAGCTATCACTAGTTAAAATTATAATAACTGCGACATCTGATTCAGCCACAGTAAGCTTTACTGTTCATGTTAGAAACCTTTTAAAGTAATAGCTTCCTCCTCCGTTTCTGTCGACACAGAGGTCAAGTTTAAATCGTTTCATCAGTCTTTTCCTGCTTCCTTTCTAACTTCAACAGTGGGTCTAATCTGAGGACTATTGAAAATAATCATTACTTTTATATATAGTTGCTTTTTCCTGCGCGTATAACCACTGTGTTATTACTTATCATCTTTATTTCCGATACCATCCCAGTGATCCCACAGTGTTACCTTGCATTGGTTCCTAAAATACCCGCATCAGTCTGTGTCTTTGGCGCTCCCTGGAGACGCGATCGGGAGCAGCTGGATGTCTTTGAACGGTTGTCTACGTGTTCTGCAACAAGTTTCAAACATACTGCAAGTCTTAGGAGTTCGCATTAGGGCATAGTTTACCTTGCCTAAATACCTGTAGGGGGTTAATTTATAGAAATATAACGTTCCTATTTAAGCAAAATTCATACGCAGGGTATGGTTCACTGTTCATTACATAATGTACATTATTATTATGGACATTTGTAAACATTCAATTCGTATAATGATTTAGTCACGTCTCATATACGGCAAAATGTGAAGACTTGAAATGGAAATTCTAAAGCATTAGTAAGTGGTAATTTAGCTTATTTTAGATAGTGTGTATTAAAGGAATGGTCACTCTGGTCTTTATGCGGAAGATCTTTGAAAAATTAGGGTTACGGGTTTCAATGGCGAGGGTAAAGAAATGGGCAATCTTTACAAATTCTGCCTACTCAAGGAGTAATACTATGTATAAAATGCCAGTTTATACTGCGATATAACCAGTCCTACATTTACATTGACATGCATTTGCTTCTAACATAATGACGCTATAACATTACTTTACAGTGCCTATAAAAAGCATCAATGCAAAAAAGTACCTGATTAAAAAGTGGACACCAGTCCTGATTTACATCCTTTTATATGTGATCAAAAGTGCATTTAATTGCCATTCATTACCCATCACGTGAATAGCACAGATATCGCTTGTTAGGCGAACTTTTTTACGGCCTTTCCTCCTCCGAGGAGCCTTTCGGAGGCGTTCGGAGACTCTCTTCGGAGGAGGAGGCATAAAAGGTCCGTTGTTCTCTCTGCCAGGGATCAGTTGCAGGATCCCCACCGGACGGAGTGTTAACAGTTAACGCGGGATAAGGAAGAAATAGAGACATAATGAAGGTAAGTTTTTTCGTACAAAAGTGTGGATACGACAGGTTTTAAGCAGGATATGTTAGAGTTGTATAGAAGGCCTGGGTACATATTTCACAAAAAACGACAAAATTATGTTCATTGCATATAGTTAATAGTGTTTTTTCATTAACTTTTGAACCAGGTCAGGGTTTTTTAAAGACAAGGTCTATTTGTATCCATAGCTCCTGGGTTCAAAAGAGTATACAAAAGACGATAATTTTAAGTCTAGTGCAGTATAATCTGATTTCCTCCTGGCCTGAGTAGTAAAGGCTAAACAGGACTCGATAACTTCAATTTGTTTAACATTTAGAACTTCAAGAATCTCATTACAGACTGATCACAACAATCAGTGACAGAAAAAACAGGATTTATATCTTTCTTTACGGTAGCTGGTAGTTCAGAAATATTCCTTATAAAGAGCAGCGCATCAGTATTGAAAGACTACAATTTAATTTTTTGTACATTTCTACTTAGGCACATAAACTTCTTAATGGTGTCCCTTTACTTTACTTAATAGACCCTTTACTGAAAGTAAAGGTTTATAAAATGTACTCGTAACTACATTAGTTACTTTTGCTACTTAAAAATATAACTGGTTTCTGTAAAACAAAATTCAGGCATATTGAAAGCTAGCTATTCATTGCATACAGTACACACATGGGTACTAGGAACGTGCATAAGCTTATTTAGTAACGATTATTTGCTTTAACTCAAGTAAAATAATTCTCATTTTAAAGGACTACTGTATGCAGAGAAAAACAATATAAAAGTAGGGTCAAGGCATAGTGACGTCTCTCTATGTTTTTCCTTGTGTTTCTCGTCTTACACTTACTGAACCAAACAAGTCCCATTTTAGTATTTCTGTGGAACAATCGACTTTCAATATTATAGAATAAATTAAAACGTAAAGTGACACAAAACCTTACTGTTTCAATGACACAATTAGGTATATTTAAGTCCTGTGTTTCTGGGGATTATGACTCCCTTCTAGCACCATTTTGTTGCATTGGATGCTATGTAAAATATCTGATTATTCCATGTCACGACTGTTTGTAGGCTTGCATTGAAAGTTTTACATTATGTAACTATAACGGATGCATTTGCAAACTTTACATACTCTTACTGAACACAAGGTATTACTAAAACGGTAAAACCTAACATGGTAACGAATCACAAGTTAAAGTAGTAATTTGTCTATAGTAATATTCTGGAAAGACACCCAATGAATAAAATAATAGTTGTACATGTTCCCCATCTTAAATCTCTTTTAATTTCAGTTGTCAATGTACACCGCGTTGGCGACTGTTGTGTGCGCCACGTCGCTGGCCGTTGCCACCGCCGCCTACTCAATGCCCAACCGGCAGATGAGAGGAATACTCAGCGTGCAGAGGATGGGAAAGAGGTAGGAATGGAGATAATAACCAACTTCTAACTTTAACGTTTAAACCCGCCGAGAAAGGATTAAAAAATTGCTGTAATACAGCATTTCCGTTCTCGTGCAGTTTTGTAGCTGTAGTACAGCCACAGAACGGAAATGCAGACTTTGACTGCACAGAGGTGCGGTTTTAGTGACCTAAAGAGCCTTAAAACTGCAGTCAAGTAAGCTTAAAACCGCATGCTGTACATTGGCGTATGTCCACCACAGTACGGAAATGCGGTCTTATGAAAATCTATTCTCGGCGGGAACAGCCACAAATTTAATAACTTCCAATTTAAGGCGCAATATTAACTTAAGACATAGTTAGTCTGATTATTAAAAAGCCCAAAACAACTACTTAACGCTAAGGAGTTGCTTGGAAATCATTTTAGCCAATGAGGAGGGTGTATACCGGCAAAAAGAGTACCTTAAGTGCAAAACATCTTTTTCCCACTTTTTAAAACTCAATTGAAATGAATTTATAGGCATCTATTTAATATGTATTAACTGTCCTTTTCAGCAAGAATTATTACAATAGGTAACTCACGGATGTCTGTAGCAGAAGGATGGAACGCAAACCCAAAAAATGATTCAGTGAAATTTGTGATGCTTAGCAATATTTTGCCATTAAAATAACCTTTTGAAAATCCTGTTTTTCACAAGTTTCTTTACTGTAGCTTTATTGTTTTATCCAAGCTCTCACACTCAGGAAGCCTCAAATATCACTAAATACACTGAAGTAAACTGGGGGTCAGTAGGCATCACATTGCAATCTCTCTTACAGAGAAAAGTTTATTA